>WARS01000046.1:11136525-11311525 GCA_008933995.1 Datnioides undecimradiatus
TGATCAGCAGCCCAGAAAACAATATATTCAAAGTAAATGGGAAGAAATGGGAGCAGAATCGTTACACATCTACTAAACATCACGTATGTTCTTTCTGCAATGTTTTATTATTTTTATTGGTTTACTTATTTTTAATAGCGCAGCACAGCTGTAAACCTGTAAATTATTTTTTCTACAAAGCTAGGAGTCAATAAGGATTTTCAACTCTAGTTATCATTATTAAATAATCAGGGACCCAGCCACCCTGTTAATAATTAAAAAGTCCCCCACTGAATATAGCTATACCAATCTGTGGACATATATGGGTGGCCAATTAACTGCAAAGAGACTGATGCTGCACTACTCTCTATGGGTTCAAACTTCCCAACATCCCAGCATGGTGCATTTGTGTTTGCTCCTCAGTCAGTGATAATTCCTCTCCATCTTTTGCATTTGATTCCTTCCTCTTCAATATTTGTTATTAGCAACCCTGTATGTCAAACAGCCTTTTGTTTTCTCTCAGACTGAAAATGAATTTCTGGGGTTTCTTTCTCTTCTCAGGATTTTTTTTGTACACAACTTTATTTAACCCACTTGAAAAGCTGTGTATATAAACTACCAGTTTTTAAAATCACTTCCAGCAGAGACAAGCAAAAACTCATTTTATCTACTTACCTTTGTGTCAAAGCCAAAGCATCCAGTGGATGATCCTGAAGAGTCTACATAAATAGTATAATACTGCTAAGAGTATACAGTTTAAAATAACTTAAATGTCTCTACAAAAGACTGCTACCATGTCGAACATGTCACACACTTGCTGACGCCTGACTTGGTGTCCAGATGAATTCACAAGAAATTTTACTTTGCAGGTTATTTTAACAAACACTTTCATGACTATGAATAAATTGTGATTGAACTACATGAATGGTTATTTGGGGTTAGCTTTTGAATCTATTTAGCAAATATTTCTTTCAGCAAACTAACAGCATCCTACATTGTGTGCAACACTTGAATAACACAATAAGGTTGCACAGAAGCAGCTCAGATGTTTCACACTTCTCTGCACTGCACCAGCTGACATTTATGGCACCTATTCAGTAGGCACATGTTTTTGTGCTGGACAAAAAAAAAATGTAACTGAAAAGAAAAATTACAGCCAGACAAAAGCTCCAGACAGGCATCAGAGCAGCACGCAAACTAACACAAAAGGAAAGAGACGGCCTCGTTTATCCAAGACATTGTTCACAGTTTTATTTGAATTCATTTTAAACTTGGTGTGTTTCTTTTTTTTGTTGTTGTTGTCAAACCAGGAAGCACTTTGTCATAAAAGGAGAGAATAAAATGAACAATACTTCACCATATCCTTGCAGCCAATAAACATTTTATTAACAACATGATCACAAATACTCTGGTGTATTATTTAATTTTTTTTTTTTTTAAGTTCTTTATAAGATTGCAATATCCAAAGAAGTTTATTCCACCCTCGGTTTCAGGTCAGAGCCTGTTTTTTTCTGCCGTGGTTCCACACATATCTGTGTTGGCGAAAAGGATAAAAAACCTTTAAAAAAAATGTTCCAGGTCGGATGATGAGAAAAACTTTTTTGGGGATGTGCAACTGTATCTAAAAGAAAAACAAATGAAAACAACCAATATAAAATACAAAAGGCTGACATAAAATGATGTGCAATAATGATCAACATTACCATTACTATCATATTCTCATTATCATTTCCCCATTATTACCATTGCACTCACTACACTACTACTACTCATATTAACATTACATTGACAATCATAAAAATGATAGTAATAATAATGAAAATGATAGTAATAATACAAAAAAAACGTCAAAAACAGACTTGTGATAAAAAGCAAAACCAATAAAATCGTTTGAATTTTATCCATTTTCCTTTAGGCCGAGGACAGAGGGGCGGACTGGGCTAACAAACGGACAGAAAATGTTAAGAAATCAGAGTAATCGTGTGAGTGTTCCCCGTGCACGTCCATCTCTCCAAAACAAACAAACCAAACGTTACACAGACATGTCTGAGGTGTTACAGCAACGTTGCTGCGTTGCTTCAACACCACAGCTGAGCAGGATGAGTTGATGTCACAGTTTGGGCCTCCTTTCCTGACTTCTCATCTCCTCCACCTCCTCTTCCTCCTCAGGGCAACAGCAGCCGCTGCAGGGGCAATGTTTCCAAAAGGTGGCTCATGTCGGGGGGAGTGGCTCTGTAAGATTATGTCGTGCTAATTCGACTGAGTTCATGTCTAATGGCTGTAAGTAAAGGAGAGAAAACAAGGGTGCAAAGTTAGGTTGTTAAATCAGGTTGGCTTGATAACATATCCTCAAGATATATTCCCTAAAGTGACAAGTTATAAGGGCTCTGGCGAAAGATGCTGTCAAACTGCATTATGGGAAATTCAGGGATCCAGTGTTTATGAGGCTTGATCAACAAAGGAATCTGAAAAGTTGGGATATCTCAGCAACCCCCGCTACAATTGTGACAATTTGTTTATGAATCTGTTCTTTGTTTCCCAGAGTCTCCTGATTTACGGAGAAACCCTTGGAACCAGCACTGTGTGATTTCATGAAAATACATACAAATGGAGAAAAAGAGAATATACTGCCTTCATTCACTACACAGCCTTCAAATGACCCTGTGGGTGATATAGACAGTCACTGAAATCAGAATTCCATTGGTTAATTGTGCTTTTTTTTGTTGACTGACACTATGACCACCTAGAGTATTCACTGTTTTCTTATTTATCATTCATTATTCATTATCAAAATCATTATTACATAATTGTTCAAACCATGGCTTGACATACTACATAATTTCATTATCAAGCAATTTGCCAGTTTAATCTGAATTGTTATTATTGTCTTTTGTTGTTATATGGGTATGTGTTGCAGTCAGCAACATGTAGGCCTAATATTTAGTCAACTGTCAGTTCTTAAAATTTCTTATCATAATAATTATATGTTATATTATAATTTCTGTTGTACAACATAATACAGGTGTTGTAGTCTTTACAATTTAATACTCATTCAGTTGTCAGAATAACAATATATCGTATCAATTGTTTATTAATCTTACACGATTCTATCAATATATATCAATAATCTATGTGTTACAGCCTCTAACATAATATATACTAACTGATCTGGATTTATTTTTAATTATTTATTCTCTTCTCTTTCTTTTTATTGGAATACTGTGTAAATGCATCAGAATTATTTTGTGTTATAATCTTTTGTTTCTATAAAGCATATTTTTTTGTAACATAGTATTATTTTTATTATTTAGTGTATTAATATATATCCAGTCTAAGTGTGTTCCTTTCTCTATAATATAATAACTGCCGGTAAATGTAAAAATACAGTTTTTAATGATGACATTATTCAGGAGTTTTTTAGGCTAAGCCAAGCTTTTTAGCCAAGGTATTCAGACTGTTCAGATTGTTGCTTGACGTATTAAAGTTCCTGGATCTGTAGTGCAACCTAGTGGTCACAGCTACACATAACCCCCAGCTCCCATCATCCCACTGGTTAGATTTTCAATTAAATATTCATCAGCATAAATTAGGCGAGAGGCACTGTTTCTTAATACTGATTGATGAACCCTCTTTAGCAATTCAAGAGCAAATTAAACATACCATCAATGATTTCATCCTTCACTTTGTGCAATTCACGAAACACCTCATCCAAGATTTCCTAATGACACACAAAGAGTTGACATCAGTGTTTGTAATCACATCACGCATTCTTTATTTAATGTGGGAATCTTTGTATACTTGTAGAAACATTTTGTTCTCCATCCATATTAATGTTTAAAAAAACCAAAAGATTTCACGGTCACAAAACAACACGGTGCCAAAACATAACTCTCATCCATATATTTCAGCTGGTGGCTGATGTCAAGTGTGTTTTCTCTACCTGTTTCATTCTGTCGAGGTCTAACGAGTCTGTGTCACTGCCACCGCCTCCGGGCCGTACCCTGCATAACACCAAAAGATCATTCTCTGTTAGACTCACAGCTGTTGTTCTGCTTCACAGACACATATTCAATGAGCCCTGCTGCTTCCAGCGCTCACCTTGAAACCATTGACCTGTCTGCAGAGTTAGCTCGGTCCCACGGCTTCTTTGCACCATCTGGACGACAGAAACCGAGTCAGACAGAACGACCAGCGGGGGGGTTTAATGATGTTTCCAAACACAAGATTCTCACACAGACAGATTTCCCAGAGTTCCCTTTAACATCTACATTACACCTGTGTAATGTTGGAAGAAGGCCTCTGATCCTGCAGCTTACATAAGTAAAAGCTGTGCGTGCGTGTGTATCCGTTTACAAAATTTTAAATTTTCTCCTGTGATCTGTGCTGTGATGTAGCTGACTGTGATCATTTTGCCTTACCTGTGGCGTTCTGTCCACTCCGGGTGCTGGGTGATGGAGAGTTTGGGTCATCCTAAAGAAAGACACATTATTAGCAAGCAACATCATCATGTTGATCATGGCCTCTCTGTTTGAGGCAAGATATTTTGCCTTTATCAATCACCCCCGGCACATAACAGGCTTTTATTTGATCCATTTTTCAGCGTAGTAATCATCATTACAGTGTTTTTATCACTTTGCCTCCATGTTTTCATCACTAGGCAAATAATGAAAATTACAGAACATCAAAATAACAATGATCATTATAGTGCACATCTGATTATACCTAACACGATCATGATTCCTACCTCATTCATCATGCTAATTATCATTATACATCACAGAAGACAGCGTCACGTATTGCAAACCGTCACTGTTTTCCAGTTACTCACATTTTGGCTGTCCTCGGGCTTCTCTGAAGCTGCTTTCCTTCTGGGGGGAAAGAAGAAGCCTCGAGTCAGACCAGGGCATTTCATCCACATCCACGAGTGTCAAGAGTTTTAACAAGTGCAATAATAATAATTACTGATGAGTCCTCAGACACACGTTGATTAAAGGCTTTCATGAGCTATTATGTGTAATTATGGCTGCTGGATATTGATGCACTATGGTTTCGTGGCTTTCTCAACTCTCTGACCTTCGCGCTAACAGAGCGTTCATCTCCTCCATCAATCCCCCGCTTCCTCCACTTGTCCGGTTGGCATCGTTTTTGGTGCTTGAGGAGCTGTCGTCAGGCTGAAGAGAGGAGTCCAGAGTTAGTTGTTACGCTCTCATATGTACAAACTGAACTGTTCAAGTATGTGAGTCAGGTTTGGTGGAGATAATCCTGTTATGTCCTGCCTGACTTGCAGAAGATTCATCAAAACATCAAAGGTGTAGAGATAAATTGGTGTCTCACTCTCTGAACACGGCGCAGTTTGGCTCCAGCAATCATAGCAGCAAGACCCGTCTGAGCTGGGGGCTCATCCCCATGACTCCCCCCGCCCATAGGAAGTGGAGGTGGGAGAGGAGGCTGCGGTGCCCCTGCTGAAGGTGGTGGAGGTCCCGGTGGCGGTGGAGGGGGAGGAGGACCACCCATGTTCATTGGAGGAGGTACTACTGGGGGGGCTACAGAGAGCACAGCAGGGTGGCCTTGGAAAGGAGAACCTGGAGGTTGAAGTGTGACACGTGAAGATGGAGAAGACTACCTCCATGTATATGTATGTGCACTCAAAGCTCAGTGACATGCACTTAGATGATGAAAACACATTTTATTGTAAATGAAATATAAGACGTGTGCTTGTTGGTTGCTCTTTGATGTGAGTACCTGAGTTGGACGACCGTCGCTCTCGCTCCATGTGCGCCTGCATCTGCTGCTGCTGCTCCATCATCTGCCTACAGGGACAAGAGGGAAGCACTGATGGTTAATTTATATCAAATATGTCACTTTTCATCTGTCACTAGTCTGTCCTACAGGAAGAGTGCAGCCAACCATCTCACAGCAGCAGCCAGAGAAACCTTATATATTTGATACAGACAATATGTTAAAACAGTGAAGCACATCTTGAACAAGAATGTTGTTGTTTATTAAGAGCGATGCTTGTGTCCCCCTGACAAACATAAGACCAATATTCACATGGTTTGGTAATGAGCACGTAAATGGTGAGACCAACAGATTAAAGGCGCAGGCTTTGAAACCAAAATACGTAAAAGTGAGGGGAAACCATGTAGTCAGAGAGTTCATCACTTTAAGGAACCCCCTTCATCCCTTTTTTGCCATAACAACTGTATATTGAAAATAACGCTTATTAAGGTGTAAAATTGAAATGTATAAATAAAGGTGTGGGCTGTAAAACCGAAACAATCAGCTGAAAGATGCTAAAACTCCACGCTTAAGGAGAGCTATAGAGTTGAGTGGTTCTGTGTGGGTTGGTAAATGGTAATGTTGAGGCTAGAAAGGCCTTCTAAGCAAAAACAGTATGCCTCCTCCAGCTGAGCTAAATGAGATGAAACTACAAAGTATATGTCAGGTACACCACTTTCATGCTTAATAAGGCTTGAAACATGGTCACGTTTTCTACTAAACTTGCTGCTTTTCAAGAGCTACTCTAGGTTCTATACTCTATTATTTACTCTATTCGTTTGTGCAAAATTGCATCTTATTTGCGGCAGATGAGATGATTTTTGTCTGTTGCTGTTGTCATGCTAAAGGCTGCTTAGATTGGTGTAGACCTGTGCTTTTTGGCGTTGCTGCACACTTTCCCCTGCGACATAACAGCATAAAGTTACCTAAACGTCTCTCTCCTCATCTGTCCAAACCCACATCACTCCCTCCTTCATCTCTGTCCATCGCTATTCACCAACTTGCAACCACCAGCCCGCTCACCCTCATCTGCCCTGACATCTCTGTCTTTGATGTGAGAAGCATATGTATGTCACGACTTCACAGAGTCAGAGAGAGGGAGAAAGGAGACAGCTCATGGAGAGGAAGTGGAATTTTCCAGCTGTGTGCTGGAGAGGAGAAGTGCTGAGCCAGCAACCTTCCCGATGTGACAGCAGCGCGCACAGCAGGAGCAGAGCTGCTGAGCAATACTGTCCTGCTACCACTGGAGAAAGCTCACTCAAATTAATTTTCATCCGCTGACACACACACTTACACACTCAAACCCGATACCAACACGCATAAGCACACAATCTCCCCTCACAATCACGAACGTAATCCTTTGTGCCGGAGGTACAGTTTAGCAGACATGGGATCAGAGAGAGCCGTAACTCCCATCATATTTGTTCTCTTAAGCCCTGGCATTTGGCATTTGGATGAACCAATAGGCTGTGCTGAAACAGGTTTAAAAACAGCAACAAAGACCTAGTTGTGCCTTAGTGTGTCTCTGAGGGGGAGAGAGGAATCGCAGTTACAGTGGAAGAAACGCAGGCCGTTTAGTGAGCCATGGAAAATGCCTCAAGCATCATTTCGAACACTGAACTGCCTCTCTGATTCAGAAAAAGGAACGTCTTGTGTTTCAGCCACACTCTCTTTATCTAACTGTTGCTAATGGGAGTTAGTCCTGTGAGGGGGGGGCAGAGGGTATTAAGAGGAGGAGAGGGATGAGAGGGACTAGGAATAAAAGTCACTAAGGGCAGCTGTCTGCTTATCTCAGTGGCTTGAGTTCATATTCTGTTTCTGTGTGACAGGTTGTCAGACACATGGGGCTGCACTCACTTCCATAATCCTAACCACTATACTCGTTTGGACTGAGTTCACTTAAAGTTCATTCACCGGTTTGGGGATAATTCAGCAAATGTTCTGAATAAGCCATCCTACCTGCACTAAAACACAGGAAGTCTCAACGGTAAACATTTTGAAAGCAAGCAGGAAATGTCACATTACTGGTGGGACGATCTAAATATAGCCGAGAATCCTTTATCTTTTCAAAAATCAAATCTTTGGATTGTCACTGTAAATAAGTCCCTGTGCCTTTGGATCATTGCTAGTCTGTAGGACAGTCTCAAGCCTCATTTCATGAATGATAGGATCCTACATGAAAAAGAGCTGATATAACATAGCTCTGTCTAATCAGACTTAAGCAGCATTTTAATCAAGAACTGATGGCAGCTGTGGGGTTGTTTGCTCATGTACCTAAGCTACTATCAATCAAATCTGATCAAATCAAACCCACACAGTCCGGAAGTACATGAGATGGATGTTTGAGCGTTAAAATTTCAACAAATAATGATTTTTCAGCCAAAGATGGTGTTAAATGCTGCTTATTTAGTCAATATTTAAAGGTCCTATAATTATATTTTACAACAATGGATCAAATGACTCTGTGAATGTTAAAGGGGTCTCTACCAGGGACATGCCTACAGAGAGTTATATTATATGACATTACAGTGCACTACATACATTGTAATAATGTAACTGTAGTTAATGGTGATGCACCCACACAGAGTTATCTGTGAATCTGCAGTTCAGCTTAGCTTTGAGTTTTAGCTCCTTTAAGCTCATTGTTTTGGCTTTGCAGCATGCAACATTACTGTTTTGGCTCACTCATCATGTCATTTTCAGCAGCAGGTAGCTGCTGTTAGTTAGCAAAAAATAACAATGAGCATTTGGCTGCCTGATATTTCCTTAAGGTGTTTTTGCAGTACGAAGCAGATAATCAGCTAAAAGCAGATTATTGGCATATTGGACTTACATTTACTAGGTGGTGTCCAAAAATCAGAGATAATATTCCAGAGGCTTTAAACATGTTCAGTTTAGTTTGATCTTTTCACTTGTAGGTCTTGTGAACTCTTACCTTGCTCTCTGAGCTTCTATCTCATCTGAAGTCGGTCCATTCTGGACTTGGCGCTGGACAGCGGGACCTAAAGATGGAAATGAAAGCAGGGAGAGAGGAAAAGACACAGATAAAATGAAGTTGACCTTAATAATGCAGTATGAGCAGTATAATGTTAATTGAAATTAGTCTCAGTCGAGACAATTAACTGCCAAATGACAGGGAATTAAACAGCAGTTGATCATTATGTCCTCTTTCTTCTGTAATGAGTAATGTGCAATGAAACGCATATTAATCCCTCACTCTAGGTAAATTAACATAAATTGATTCATCCACTTGTACAGTCAAATGCAAGCAGAGCGTAATACAAAGTGTACAGAGCTGTCACACTGCTCATGTGTTTATTTACTCCCATTACCCACAATGCTCTATTAGGAACACACGATGCTCTATCGGACTCTTCATACTGTATGACAACAATAAACCCATCTCTGACAGACACACATTCACACACACTGACAGACTTCTGCATAGCTGTCTCTTTGCTTTTTCATTCAGCAAAATGACAAAATGAGCACACACACACACGCACTAAAGTCAGCCAGAGACAGACGAGTGTTGCTCTGAGACCAAATGCGGGTGGGTTAAGCGTCATGGAAAGTAAAAGCAGAGCGGTTGAGCGAGGTCTGGAGTGTGTTTGAGCTGCTCTCTTGATGCAGACGGCTCAAAATTGGAAACAGCGGACAATTCTGCTGTCTGCGGTTGATTGCCGAGTTATTGACAACACACTGCAGCCTCACACATCTGCCCCTGGAGTCAAAGTTCACAGACAAGAGAGACCGGACTTCAAATTTAGACTTTTTTTTTTTAAGCTTTTAAACACACGTGTGATTTTTTTGGTAACACATTAATCCCTTCTTGTTTTACCAAAGTCAGTCTGGACAGTTTTGTGTTAGAAGATGTGAAGTCAGTTTATCGATGTGAGGAAATCACAGGAGAGGAGGATCAATATCAAAGATCTGTGACTCTCTGGCATCTACCACTCTTGCTTACGATGTGATTTAAATTACAAGGCACTTGTGATGTAATCCTTTTAACACCATGAGTGAGATCTGCAGATGCAGAGCCTGATAGGGAATGTAATTAATTTAAGACATGATAACGTGCGCACAAGAGGACGTCAACTTAGGGATTACAATCAAATTGGGGCGATTCATCAGTTTTCAATGAAACTTTCCTCATCAGTGAACTCCTCTGGGACATTGCTAATCTTCTTTGTCCCTCCTGAGAACAACTTCAGAGGAAACATTCAGGATTTACACACATTTGTGTTTTGGCATTGGCCTCTTTTTTAAATGATGTCTTTAAAGTAACAGTGGAACAATCCTGCAGTTTAAATGCTTCTAATTCACAAATGTCGAGCGTCAGTGTTTAAAAAAAAACAACAAAAACACGGTTGTCCTTCATTTGGGACACTTCCAAAGACTGTGTCCTCTTCTGTCTAATGAAAGGCGTCCCTTACACAACAGTTTTCCATCCAGTCAGGCCCTTTTCAGGGTCAATACTCACTGACGATCCTCTCCACTGCTCACGTCTCTAATGGAAGGGACTCTCTGGTGAGCCGATGGTGATAATGGCTGCCATTGATCAAGTAACAGAAACCCAAAAATAACACGGCGGCGACAAAAGACCTGACTCATGCCTACTATCAGATACCCCATCCCACACACACACACACACACACACAGAAGCACACTTACAAATTACAACTGTGCTTCTCTGAAACACAATGTGTTTTTTGAGGATGGGTTTTTGGCAGCCTCACTGTGATAACACATAACTCACTGTAAAACCATAAACATATTTACATATTTAGTGGTATTGACCTTCTCATCTAACACCAACATTAATAAAGCTCTTTCCGAAGCATCTCTCCAATTTAGGAGCTTAATAACTTTAAAATGGTATCTGTTAGTAAATTTGCAGTTTTGTTAATGTACTTTTGTCAGATAAAAGTAAATAAATGTTAACTGTACTTTTACTCAGGTACAACACTGGTTAATGGCAACACACACTTGTAGGAATGGACACCACAACCTTTGAAGTTAACACACAAACACAAAACTTCAAATAGTAATTGTGCAGGAGTTCAGACACACACACAGAGCGTTGCTACCTACATGACATGCTGAAGAAGAGGAACCGGCTGTAGCAGACACAGAGGCACTGACAGACCCACTCCCTGCTGACCATCTCTCACCTTCAGCTCCTCTTCCTCCCCCTCCATCACCTCCCCTCTCTATTCCTCTGTCCTCACCTGCCTGCCTTTCTCCCCTCCTCTCTTCCTCCACGCACCCATGGTATCGTCTGTCATCTTCTTGTAACCCACACCTCGAGGCAGCAGCAGCGCAGCGAGCATCTCTGGTTAATGTTTCAAAAGGTCGGGTTTGTCTGTAGGCTGTGCAGCCTGATGCCACTCACACACACAAATATTACAGCGGGCCTAACTGCACGCTCGTCTGCATCGTGCATGCACACTATCTCATTAGATATCATAATAAGATGTCATTTAAAACAAAAATAATGAATGTGTGACCTGGCGACCAAGGGTCAAGCACCTTTAACAAATCAAACACAGACCTGCTGCTACACATGCAATTTAAGATAATCAACATTATTAATAAGTCTGTGGACTTGAGATTTCTGTCTGCTATTTCTTACAAGGTAAAGACCGAAGAGTCACTCTAAAGGTTTAAGCTGACATAGCTGAAAAATCCTTAAAGAGCTCAGAAAATGGGAAATGCCAACACGGTCTGTTGTCAAGTATGAATATTTATGTACAAGTAGGTATAGTAAGTCAATAAATAACTGACTCTGTAAAAGCAAAGAATTCTAAGTATATACCTGTCATAAACTGCATACATCATCATATACATGTATGATGTGAAACAGGAAACAGGAAACAATTCTTCTCACATGTGAAGCTGTTATGTGTGCACTATTTTGGTACATTTACTTAATTCACAATTCAAACTATCTTTATTTTTTCTTTATCTGTTGATCATCAACTATTAATAAGCTCATTTAAACTGACAAGGGTCCTACTCCTTGATCTCGAGGTCAACATGTCCACACAAATCTATTCACGCAGTATTTACTGTGTAGTCCAAAGTGAGGACAAAGGTCAGCGTTTGACCCTCTTACCACTAGAGGGGGCAGGCACACCTGTTTAGAGTAGAGGATGAATCACCCATCCCTTTGTGCACACAGATGTGCTGAAATCAGATGCTTTTGCCATGAAAGAGAAAAAGAAACATGCACCAAAACACATGAACCAGAACACACACGAGATGAAAGCTTCTGTTCATGTGTTTTCTGCAGCATCGGTGTGTGTAATAGCACTGGAAGCCCTGTGCACACACAGATTGCCTCTATCTGTGCAGCTGGAGTCGCTGCATTGTAGTGATCCTGTAGCAATAGGGCTATCTGTCTATCTATCTGTCGAGCGTTAGCGTCCCTCTCTTGTGTATTTGTGCGCTCGTGTTTGGCTGCTGTCACTCGAGCCTCTCTGTTCTCTCGTCCCGTGTTATTAGGCAGATGAAAAGATCTGCTCTCTAGCACGGGACCCGGGGGAGATCTTCTCAATGACTCATTCTAATTAAGAGGCTGGAGGGGACTGCAGGGGGAGACACACACTGCCTCTGCTGCTGCTCGTGTAATGACTGGCAAGCTGTGATACTCACTCTGTCTCTCACTCTCTCATTCTATCATTCCCCAATTTGTATGTGTCTGTCTCTCTCTTTATCCATGCACACAAAGAGCTTTCTTGCATGCATGTAGTCTTGAAATAGACCTGGCTGCAGGTGCATTAAAGTAGCTCCTTTAATTCATATGTGAGAATTAAAATTTTAAACATAGTCTGATGTTAGTCTGTGTTGTGGAGATATCTAGGACTGAAGATAGCATGCTAACCATTTGGCTAAAATACAGTTTGCTGCTGAGATCATCTAAACCAGTACACTGATTAGCTTCCTACACCTGTGCTTATACTATCCCACAACAAAAAACCCAGACTATCCCTTTAAATGTCCTGCTAACCCACCCAGATGTTATCAGTCATTTTACCTAATTACCTAACATTGTAGGGGACATGTAAAGCCATATCTGATTAACATCCCTCTGACCCTGCTGTTAGTAGTGCTGCATCTGTTTGGGTGGGCACTGGGACACGTTTATCATTCCCAGTGGCTTGTGAAGCTTAATGTGACGGCAGCATAGTTTCACCCAACTTTAACCTGAGCAGATGTCTAATCACATAATGAAAAGTGTTGAGAGTCATTAGAGTCCAATTATCACACAGTTATGTCTTAGATGTTGTTATTTTATAATGCTTACATTTTATAATCATAATAATATTATCACTTCTATAGCTAGTGTCATTACACTGCTGCAACTATTACTGCTACTACTATTATAACCACCATTACTAATACCAATACTGCCATTACTTCTTCTACTAGTATTGCTACCACCATTGTATTTAAACACTCATGGGACTATGAGTAACTCTACCACTGCCCAGTATGTCAGTGTCAGTCACTCACATTTAAACACTCCTCACTCTCACTCTTGCTGTATCTTGATCTACATGTAGACGTTGTACAGACTCAGTTGCGTTGTGGCCTTAAAAGAAGTTTCTTACTCTGATAAGATTTTAAAAAAATGATGACATGAACCAAAAACCGATGCCCAACACAGGAGAGGGAGTAAGGACTCAGTGTAAGACAAGACGTGTGTCACAGCAGCAGCAGTTTATCACCATCAGTGCCTTCCTGCTGCACTCTGAATGTCCGCTGCATTATTGATGTGTGTCATGTTAATATGTGGGTGGATTTCTAAACTACTGCATCAACAACATGCTTGTATTATGAACTTGAGCCAGTTCACCTGCCCTGAAAATGACGTTCATATAGAAGATGACAAACATGTTATCGTGACATGAACTCTCTGATTAAACGTGTGTGGCATATCATATTTTGAATTGGCCATATGTGAGCAGTACACGCTGATGCTTTGGGAAGGAAGCTGGGTGTCAGGTAAGTAAAAAGGGTGCAGGTTCTACCTCAGATCAGAAGATAATACATAACATACCTCCATCCTGAGCGCTGAGGACATTGAGGGCGAAGAGCATGGCGTTGGAGAAGGTGGTGGCCTCCTCCTTGCTGGCAAAGTTGAGGCCATAGACCTGCCTGGCATCCCGCCACTGGTGGAAGGTTGGGGTGGCCTGGTTGTACTTGAGGCCCTTCACTATGGAGTAGTTGATCACCACCTGTATGACAGACAGGAAGAAGAGGAGAGAACGAGCTGCAGTTTACTAAAGAAAAACACATTTTTCACTGTGGAGCATTTATCTCAAACAGCCGATCTTCATCCTTATCTGACAGATGATATACATCTACAGATGGCAGGCTGGGAGATAAATACGACATGATAGTTACTCTCATAACTCTACTGCATTACTGGCAGAGAAAAAAACCATTTAAATGCAAGAGAACTGATGGCTCTGTGTGTTAAACACACAGACTCTCAGCATTTTTTTCTCACTTTATACATGGTTAATATTGTTGGGTTATGTTATGGAAATGTTTTTCTGTATTTGTCATATTATAACGCTATTTTGTGCATAATGCTTCCATGAAGAATGTTATGGTTCTTTAATGTGTGCAGTGTTGTCTAAAAAACTACTTAGCAGTCATATTTAGTTCTATTCTAGCAGTCTGGGTAATGAATGTATTAGACTGGCAATTTGAATGCAGTGTGGGCCCTGCCACCACAAATAGAATATACTACACAGAGATAACTACTGTATTAAGATGAAATGAATAACTGTTGCACAAATATAGTAAATAAATGAAAGTGTGAAAAGTTGGATTTTATTAACACCTTAGCAAATTTAAAGGCAGGATTCCTGTTTTTTTCTTTCATTTGTACTTTTATGGATCTTCGTATGTGTTCTGCTATTTTCAGCTGTCTGTTCGATTCTATTTCTTAGTGCAGCTGTGTGTTATAACCGCACATATAAACATGTTAACACACGTGTAAGAGAGCCCAGTACTGACAGAGAGGAAGAAGCCACCTGTCATCTCACAGCGGAGAAGGATTGGCACTACTAAAGACCTTTAATGAAACACTATTGTTCAGGCACAAACACACATACAGATTTTGTGCTGAGTTAGGCTTCTTCTGTTTTCACATGCACCTCTTTCCGTTTAAATCACCACTATTTTTTTTTTTTTTTACAAGACTCTGTGGGAGCAACTGTTTTGTCTTGTAGGATACTTCAAAAGAAATCTCACAATCACAATCTGAAATAGCCTGGATGTTCTGGATGCTGCAATCCTCCCACAGCATGCTGAAATCTCCTTCTCTAATGAAATGAAAATTGAAATGAACTCCACATCTACACTTTTCTCACAGCAGCATGTTGTTGTCGTCTTCTGTCAGTTACCTGCTGGTCCTGCAGTTTGACGCCCACCACTCTGAAGGTGTTGTTGGCAGTGTTGTGGTAGATGTTGATGCGGCTGAATCCCTGCTGTCCAGGCTTGATGGGCACCCACTTCTTACTGGTGTCATCGTAGACCATGACCGAGGCCCTCGCCTGGCAGATACTCTGCTCACTGGGAGTGAGAGAGAAGGGATAGAGACGACAGAGAGAGTTCATTAAGTGGAGACTGTGTTTCAGGATTCATCCAGTTGACAGGGAATCAATGTTCCTTCAACAAACAAGTGATTTAAGGAAAAATCCATTTTAAATATTGAGATATACTTTCTGATATAATGATTAGATAAATGTTTATAAATGACTTCTTGACATGGCCATTTATAAGCATAAGCATGCGCGTCAGAGCAAAGTGTATCATCCACACTCTTTGCCTTTTGTTGAATTTTGTCAGTGTTGTGGTGGAAATCAAAGGCGCACGAGTTAACATAATACAAAATTTAAGGCTGATGATCAATACTGTTTTTTAAAACTGTTTAAAAGGTCTGATTTTCCTTAAACAGCAGTGAATGATGTCATTGGTGTCACTACTGCCGTGTATCTGTCTGAGGATGTAAGTGAGATAATTACAGCCAACAAGGCAACAACTCAGTCTTCTAATCCTGTGTTACACTAATAGTCTAATCCAAATGTAATCAAGCACTTGTCCAGCATCTGTTAATGTCCTTAATGAAAGGCAGTAGTAATGTGTGTGTGTGTTTTTGTCTTTGTGGCCTCCAGTGTTGTGTCTGCCTGCTCCCCCATTTCCCCACATTTATCAGCCCACTGAATATCTATCCTTCTCTCTCCGCTTGCCCCCACTGTAACACAGACACAGACACAACACACACACGCACAAACACACACAGTGACTTTTCCATGTGTTTTTTTTTTTTTTTACAGTGCACGCCAGACAAAAGACGTGCTGAATTGTGACCGAGTGAAGGCGAAAAGAACAGATCAAGGTGGTGGTGGAGGTACTGTAAAACGCAGGAGGAGGTACGCAGAAACAATTTTGACTTGCAAATGAGTTTAACAAGAAGAGTCCCATCTGTGTCTTTGCCTCTTTGCCAAGCTAAAATTAGTGGATCGACCCCCAAGGCCAAGTGAAAGAGCTGCGTCAGAGAAGAAAAGGAGAGAAAACAGAAAAACGGGAAAAGGCTTGGCCTGTAGTGTGTGTGTGTGTGTGTGTGTGTGTGTGTGTGTGTGTGTGAATGCAGCATGAAGTGCAGTGAGAGACACTCGTGCATCTTATAAGGATGGTATTTAAGGGATAATATAAAAGGTATAGTTCTACATTTTGGGGAATATGCTTATTTATCTTCCTGCTAAGAGATAATAAAATTGAAACCTGTCTCAGGTTCGTACACTAAGTGTGGAGCTGGAGCCTGAATGTGATTAGTTTAGCTTAGCGCAAAGACTAAAAACAGGGGAAAACAGCTAGCCTCTGTCCAAATGAGCCTAGTGTGTCTAAAGGACAGACTAACACCTAAACAGTTAAGTTTAATCAAGAAACTGTACATAAAACGTACTAAATCCACAAATTTAGCCATGCTAGCTACATGTTAAGGCATGCAGGAGATAAACATTATACCTGCATGGTAAACATTTAATCTGCTAAACATCATCATTTACCTCAACTCTGTGTTCATAATAAATCAACAGATTGTGTTCATTAGTGAACTTCAGTGGCATTAAGCATATTTTTGAACTTTCAGCTGAGCAACTGTTTCCTGGCAATCACCTCTACGCGTAAGCACCATATTTTATGAACCACTATGAAACTGATATCAAGAAAGATCTTGTCAGCAAACTCTCTGCAAGAGGGCAAATAGTTTCTAAAATGTCGAACTATTCCTTTAAGCAGAAGATTTTTTTTAATTTTAATTTTAATGCATTCATACTCTGGGATAGAAATGACTTAACAAAAACCCTCACTGAAACCTGCGTGATATGAAATGCTACGCTCAAGCTGCTGTGCCTGACTTGTGTGCACACATAGCATCGAGTATCAACATTTCCTTTATGAAGATAACTATTTTGTAAGAAAGCACCAGGCTGACATTATGATAAAGAAAATAACACTAGCTTTCCTTCTCTTTCACTTCAAAGTGCACTGAAAGAAGATCAGTACAAAGCAGCTGAAACGTATAAGACCAGAAGCCATTCAACTAACACGCAAAAAGAGAAAAAAGCCCCGTATAACACCCGGCTGCATGCGTTTTAAGCTGGAGGTATAAATAACTTCTCCCAGGTCTCTTATTTTGCATTAGCGGTTTTGATGTGCACATACTTGAAATCAGCCCGAACACTTGCAGGGCAACGATGTGTTTAATTTATTTTCTTTAACTTGTCGACTCGGTTAATTTTTAAAAAGGAGTTCTTGGCAACCAGCTGAAAATGGCATCGAAGGCCCAGAAGCATGAATAAATGAGGTTCTTGTGCTAAAAGAGACCGGAGCAGGAAAAAATGAAGGAGACAGGGAGAAGGAGATGGAGTGGTGGAGGGAAGAGAGAGGGAGAAGGAGAGAGAGGAGCTGTGAAGGAGCTGAGGCAACAAGAAAACAAGTTTTCCTGAGTGACAGTTATGGGACGCGCGCACACATACACACGAATGCACACTCATACACGCACATGCGCGCAAATACATGTAGTACTGTAGATCGCTCCACGCCACACCCTTTGAAAAATTAACAATTGCTCCTCAGAACATGAATAAATCAGATGTTTCCAAATTTACCTTGACAGCACACACTCATGCATGCACACACACGGACACACACTCTAAATGCCATCCTCTTTGGTATGTTCATGACCAGCCTGTGACACAGTAAATTCAAGCTGACAGGGACAGACGGAAAAATCTCAGAGAGCTGCTCGGGAATCATCCTCCACAGAAATGGTCCAATCGCAGAGCAGGATGATGCAGAGGAATCATACACAAGTGGAAAATGTGCTCACTCACACCTAAAACCGTGCCTTTACTTATTAAAAAGCTATATTGCATGATGGTGCACATTGCTGCTGGGATCTGACATTCACAACAATGAAACTGTTAGATTTAAATGCAGCTATAATGTATAACCCCATCCCTCAGTGACTTTAAACATCACTACATGACCTTGACTGTGCAGACAGAGAGGACTGCACCGTGGGCAATTGCCATGTAACACAAACTGCGAGAACAACCGCATGCAGGAGGAATGCATGCTGCTTCGGCTCTGTGGCTGCTGACTGTGATGGATTCACCCTGAAGAGAAAAGAGGATTTTCACGCGCAAACTGGTGAACTCAACGCGAGACTCCCTTGAAACAAGCATCCCAAAGTGCTTTGTGCAGTCCGATTTGTAGCTTAAATGACTAACACAAAATAAAATTACACCATCATCATTAATATGTTTTGCTTTGGCTTCTCAGCATCCGACCTCTTAAGTTAATAGGTCCGTGTGTCGGTCTAAGGTCAGACTAATGAGGGTGTGTAATGATAAACACATGAATTATTCAGTCATGCTGCTGCATGTTTACAGAGTTGAAAGGAATAATTATTGCTCACCACAGACTTCCCTCTTTTTCTTTTTTATCTCCATATTTCAAACGTATGCATGCACACACACTCGCCGTCAAGTTGTCCTTTGTGTCTTAGGTCATAAAGTTATTGTGATGCCTGTTTCACCCAATAACTCATACTAACTAATTCCTCCTCTCTCGCACACTCTCAATTAAAAAAAATAGATTTTTCATATTTCAGTAAAATCTGTTGTCCACAGGGCGGATGCAATTACTTCACAATTCATTAACATTAACAATCATCGCTGACATAACAGTCCGCTCACACCTGGACCAGTCACGCTGTTGGTTCACTCTAACCAGCGGTGTCACATTGTCAAAGTGTTTCCTTCCTATTTCTATTTCTGGGGCCAAACTTCCTGTCTGCCTGCACTAAATTTACTCTGCTAGCATCACTTCACTAATCCCAGATGAACCTTACATCCACCGGCTGTCAGAAGAGTGGGATACGGTTTTGGCTCACAGAGGAAACCCAGGTACAGAGGAGCACATGCACATGCACAGGAGAGAGAATTACAGTCGAAATATACAAAACATAAAAAAAACCCTGAAGCATGAAACATAATTAGCACTTTGATCCTCTCTTCTGCTGATGAATTGCCAAAGAGGGAAGATGAATTTAAATTTAGCACCATAACTGCTTGGTAATGGCATTTTGCACCGGAGCATAGGTGGAAATTCTCACATTTCAGCCTAACTGATTGCTGTGGTGTGAATTGGTTTTCCGTCAGAGACGCTTAAAGTGCCTATCTATTTATTGTTTCACTGAAGCTGAGAGTTAACGTTTGACTTTCTTGGCAGACTTCATTCATCTTTTTTTTCTGTTGCGTTTTTATGAATCAGCACCAGCCACAGGGCAAGTCGGTTAGTGAGGAATTCAATATCAATAGCTCTGACTCAGTTAGGAGTGTTTGGTAACTGCTAACATTAAGTGTTATACCGTCACTCCATTCTCCCATGAAGCTTTGTGCTGCTCTGTGCGAACTACTTTGCGCGTGTCAGTCCTCGCCTGTCCCTTACGCTAATCTGTGCTGTCAGAAGACCTTGTATACGTCTCAGTCCACGCAGCAGGCAGGCTGCAGCGCGTACACCACCCTGCAGACATCACAACATCAAAGCTATTGTGCTGCTCCACTTTCTGGTGCCTCAGCGCTCAAGGCAGCGGTGCGCTAACAACAAAGAAGGATCTGCCCTGAAATAGAAACGCAGGCACACATACCACCGCATGCAAATTTATGTATAGAGTCACAGCACTGATTCATCTTTTGATTTATACTCTACTTTGTGTGAATGAAGACTGCAAAGATAACTAAAGCATGACGATAACTGAGTCAAGGCTGTTTTTAGTTTGAGTTTGAAAACTCTGACTGACGGACGGAAGCATGGAGGAGATAATTAGGAAATGGAAACTTGATTTCACACGCAGAAAAATGATCCAGCTCCTCCTCTCCCCATGATCCATGTGACATTAGCTGCAGCCAGTGGCTTCTGAATTCAGTTTGCCTAATCTGTGAGAGAAAATGATGGTGGAGGCTTTTGCCAATGTGGTCTTGTGTATTTAAATTGGACATGCAGTCAGAGCAAGGGCAACACCCTCAGGGTCTGCAAAACACATCTGTTGACACTGTGAAACCACAGAAACCTGCAGCGCGTGACTGATACTGATGCTTTGGCTTGCTCTCTTGGCAGCGATGATAATGTAGATCACACTTTTTGCCATTCGTGCAAGTTGAAGTGTTCTTTGTGTGGATATGAGGTAAACATAGACAATGTAAGAAAAAAAAATGCATTATGCAAAACAGAAATCATACTGTAGAGACATTAAAAAAATGGTTTCGGGAGTAAAGGACACCTTAAAAGACATCATTAGTTGCCCTCAGCATGCATCCCTCAGAGGAACTATCAAAGCAGATTAAGAAAGATTATGAAAAGAATTTTTAAAACTGATCCACCCATCCAAGGTGCCGCAGCAAGATGAAATGTTAAAACACGAAGACACGCTCAGTCTTCACACAGAAGACTGCCACCAGCAAGCAATCTTTCTAACTGACAAACTGTGCATTGTGAAACTAAGGGCTCAAGACATATTTTTATAACAGAGTATGTATTTTTTTTTGGTTGTGGCTGCCTGTCACTTTGTGTCATATTTTAACAGACAGCTCTGTTTTACAGCACACGTCTGAAGTGATATTAAGGTTATAGACGACCGTAACAAGCAAAGCACTGTTGGCGATGATGAAGCGACCTCTGACTTCACGGATCAGGGCTACACTAATTCATGAAGTTCAGCACTGATTAAAGAACCAAACAAAAGCTTCAATCAGAGAGACTAAACATCAAGGACAAAACCAGATGCAGACAGAGCATTATAACAAAAACCAGCAAAACGTTTTCCCTAAATCAAACCTGGAATTAAACCAACCTGCCAGATATGGAAACAAACACACAATCCAGCAAACAAACTGGCTCACAATATTGCCCCTGAATTGAAAACCTGCCAGTGGGCAGCAGTCGCTGTCATTAGGAGATCAAAATGGCCTCAACTCGATGGATTAGCTCATCCGGTGATGCCGCTGATGTCAGAACAAGAGGTTAATACATAGTAAACCTCGTGATGACGCACCGCCTACTAGACCGACAGAAACCGTGGAAACAATCAAAGCAGCACGGAGCTGCAGCCCAGTTGTTGTGACACGGAAAAAAACACGCTGTGACTGTAACTCACAGCCACATGCCAGCTAAATATAAACAGACTACGACATAAAAAACAAAACTAGACCTTAATAAAAGCCGGCATGTGGTATTAAACATTGAAAACACATTAATAAAACACATACATTTTAAAACAGTCCCTCACCACACTTGATGAATGACACTACCTTATGAGATAAGAAGCAAATATGCGTACGGTAATTGACCGTGTCAGTACAACAAACACATATAATTTAGCTTAACGGTAGAACAGAGAGATCGTCTCTGCTCTTACTCTAATATAAAATGCGTGTATCTCTGAGTCATCTGTAAGGTGAGAACTCCTGCAGATCCAAAGTGTCGAAGCCACCACAAACACAAACACACGTCATTTGCAAACCAAATTCTGGATTCTCCTCTGAGATTTGCTCCTTCGTGTGCCAAAAGCAGCAATCCTGTCCTCTCAGCCTCAATGCAATCATTGCACACGGCAACCTTGAGACGAGACAAGCAGCTGCATTACTTCCAGACGATACAGTTTAGCTGCTACACCCCTGCTAGTATCATTCTCTGCTGATCTGTTGGCTTTAAGCTCATGTCTCTCCTTTTATATTCATCTGTTTTCAAGAAGATGAGTACATTGTGTCCCTACAGGTGAATACCAGGAGATAGTTTAGGAGTTTAGGATGCACTCAGTGTTATTTTTCTCAGTAACTGTTGCTGATTCACTGTCCTGTGTCACTGTACACTTTGAAGTCGTAAAGATGTTTTTGGATTTGTGGTTCAGTAGCAACAAAAGAGGGAGGGGAGCAGATCAGAAAGAAAGCGTCTTTGTGTCCCGCAGCCAGCTGCTTAGAGGGAACAGCCAAATCCTGAGAGTTAGCGGGCAGAACAATCGTCGCCACAAATTGTCTTTTTTGTCTAACGCTTTTACTAAATGCTCTCTGTTTTCCTAAATGTTGGAGAATCCTCTGCCTGCAAACTGGCCAAAAAGGGTGCACAATAAAACTTCTTGTATATTCATGCAAGTATGTGTGTGTGAAAAGTGTGTTTCTGCGCGTGTGAGCATCATCTGCATGAAACATCAAAGCTGCATAAAGCAGAGAGAAGAACAGCTGACAGCTTAAACATTTATAAGCGCGCCAGGGCAAAAGCTACATTAGCAATGAGACTGAGCCCGAGCTAAACCTCGGCTTTCATTGAAAATGGGATAAATTGTGCTAAACTGACACTCCGATCCAACCACAGGGGCCAGTTGGCATAATGAGAAGCTACTTTGGTTAAATGACATTTATTCCTGCTCCCATCTGAGCCTCTGAGCAAACCACCATCAACCGCTACTGTCAGGGAAGATGCACGACCACTGACAGAAAGAGTTTGTCCCAGTTGCTCTCGCCGCTGGAGCTTCTGTGAAACTAGAACTCGCTGCTGTGGATGTCAGCCCTGTTTGCTTTGCAAAAAAAAAAAAGGAAAAAAAAATCAGACAGCTCGCTCCCCCGAAACTTTGTCAGACGATCAAAATGTTTTGACAATCACATGCATTCTCATGTGCATGAAAAATTATACAGCAAGTGCCGTGCAGGGGGACTCATTGGATTTTCATTGGAATATGGTTTGAAAGCAGTGGTTAAGCTGCTTCTTAAAACTATTGATGCATTCAACAAAGTAGTAATATATGTTTCCAAAGTTCTTGAATTTTCCTAGGCGTATCCAAAATGTTGCTAATGAGAGGAGAAGCTTGGTAAGGTCTTTCTCCTCTGCTGACGTGAACATACGTACAGTACTAAGCCTAACAAGTGTCTGTCAGGTTTGGAAAAACCAGTCGTGTATTTTGGTGGCTGACTCCTGCAGTTAACCTCAGGACCTCAGGGAACAAATAAAGAGAAGCGAAGGTGAATTTGGTGCTCCAGTAGATTAATGTGAAATCAGCCTTGTGGTTGATGCAGATGCACAGTTTCTATTTACAAAATTGCCTGCAACAGTTGAAAACAACACTGATCCTCGCTTTGTGATGCACTGGTGAGTGTAATAATATTCGATAATTACATTTGACTGGAATGTTTTCCCTTCTGATTCCTGTGGGAGGTGCAAATGGATAAGGATGCTTTACATTTTGTGTGTGTTCGCGTGTGTCTGTGCGCACATGTTTCTGTCCTGTGATGTAAGTCACTGTACGTTTATGTGTGGGAGCATGTTTATGAACATTGTCATGAGAAATGGAAGAAAGTAAACTGTCAGGCTGGTTTGCAGGTCCGTTACATAAGCAGCTTGCTTGCTTGCGTATTTGAGGTTTTGGTGGTGAAGGGGGCGGGGGCGGGGGGGGGGGGGGGGAGTAAAGAGAGACAGAAGACCCAGAAAAGAGAGAGAAAAGCAGGGCCTGCGCTGACAGCAGACTTTCAAACAGCCTGCCGGCTCTAATACAAACAGTTATAAAACAAACCAAATTGCTCAACGGGGCTAAAAATAGCCGGCCTTGGCTGAATTAGGTTACAAGTTTTAGTTGTGTGGAAATCATACTCGCTCACTGTGTGCAGACAGTCTGAAGGAGAAGATGGTCATCAGTCTTCTACTGAACGTCAGGCAGTGGTTCATGGGATTGCTGTAGTGCGACTCAGTCATTATTGTTGGATATGACACTGCATATTAGCACCAAAATAGAACAGCAGTTTTTAAACTTCATCTCCATGGAGTCTTTAAATCATCTCCCGCTCTATCTGGCCCAATTTATTCAGGCTATTGTGCAAGCCGGTCTGTTTCAGACCACTGACACAGTTACAGGGACATTGCCTCTCATTTGCAGTATACCCAGTGAAAATAGCACTTTAAGGGAAACTGCCTGCGTTTTTGAATTGGCATGTATTACAGATTTATTTCAGTTTTTAGCCAAAATGGAGGCGTACATGGCAATGTGTCCACAAGTTTGGTCCAAGTAAAACATCTCAACAACAGTTGGATAAACTGTTGTTATTACATTTGGTACAGAAATGGATAGTTTCCAGTGAAGGAAGTCTAATGACTTTAGAAACCCTGATTTTTACTCTTGTGCCACTATGGAAATGACTGAGTGGACTAACTTAACTTAACAACTTTGGATGGACTGCTGTAAAGTTTACTTTAGACCTTTAAGGCACCTCGAAGATACTGATCCCTGACTCTTCCTCTAGTGTCATAATCAGGTCAAACTTTTAATTTGTCCAATCATCAGCCTCAATAGCTCTCGTTATACAAATGTGAAACATTATAAACATCATAACTGCTAAACATCAGCAGGGTAGCATTGTCATTTTGAGTGTTCCAGCATCCTCGAAGTACAGCCTCAGCCCAAATGCAAGCACAGTGTAACAGAGCTAATAGTGTGGCTGTGGACTTACATTTATGTAAGGTGTGACTGCTTTCGGTTCATACTGTGGACAGATATACTTGCAGGGACTTTAAAATAGTCAGTAAAATGAATTCCTGGCCGGTTAATTTAAATGTCTGTTAGAAGCACTGACATTTAAGAAACAGCATTAATACTTTATGTCATGGTCGACCTAATCCACTTAATAATGTTTTCAGAGTTATTTATGTTTCTCCAAAGCTTGGGATTTCAGTACTATTGGGCAACAAATGCTGAAATCTCTGAGCACCTTACAGACACTTTGTAGCTCTTCCATCGCCCAAGACAGGCCGAGACAGAAAAATACATTCATCTGTCTGTAAAGCTCAGGAAAATGAGCTGAAATTAACTAATTTTTAGTCAGAATTTGATACTAACAAAAATATCTGCACCAACCCATGAACCCATTGTCAAGAAGACTTCTGCAGCTATTTTCATGGTGTAGTTTGATGCCTTTCACCACTGTGTAATAGGGGGTCTGCTACAAGAGTCATTCAAAAGTATGCTAATGAAACAGTGTGTGTGTGTGCGCGTGTGCATGCATTTGAGTGTTTTCAGCTTGTGTGTATTTGTATGCATGCCAGAGCCTGGAGACCCTGCAGAGAAGATACGCGCGCACACACACACACACACACACACACTGGACGTCACATGCGCGCACAGACACACACGCGCTCTCCCAGGCCATAGTGCCGACTGCCGAAACCACGCAAGAGCACGCTAATCTGTTGGCATGACAACTGGAGTGGAATATTCGCGTGGCCTAGAAAATGTGGCTGTGAAGAAAAGATGAATGAGCAGTGAGATATGGGTTAAAAAAACAGCAACATAAGCCTTCAGACGGTCGGCTCTTTAATTACAGATGCAAACGTCTTTGTTGCAATACTACACAATGTCCTGTCTCATCCTCTCATCATCAAAGAACACTCACGTGGCTGCAACAGTGCATTAGTGCGTCCATATGAGTGTGTGGGAGTCAGTGCATGTATGCGCTGTGAAATACTGTATGTCCCATCGCCTCCAAGGCAGACACCACAGACTCTGCAGACCGTAAAGCATATTTACGACAACGTGCTGTGTCTACTGTACATGTCGCCTTCCTTTGGGGGTTTCGTTGTTTTCCTTTCAAATCACTAAAAAAGCCCGAAACGTCTCTGACAGTCCACTGAGGTCACCTGGGACAGCCAAAACGAATAAAGCCACGTTTTGGTGCCATAAAACAAGAATGAATTTATGGTTTAATTCAGGCTGAGAGCCTGTGGAGAGAGTGCAAGGATGAGGTTTCTTTTACTGCTGCTACTCCACATGATCGCATAAAGCATTTAAGAGTTTCCTCAACCCCGGGCGCTAATGCTGAGACTCGGAAAAGGCAGCAGAGCAGTGGGAAATCTTGTTGGCATCGGGAGGTTTTATATGAGATCAGGTACTCTCCACTTTTATGTTTGGCCAATAATCACTTGGATTATGAAGTGTGATGGATAAGAAAGTCTTGCTTTAAGATTATTCTAGATTTCAAGTGGTGTGTTTAACTTTCCGATGGTGGTTTTTTATCCACATGTATGAAATTAAAGGAGTAAAGGAGTATTGTCACGTCAGCAAAATGGCAGGAACACAAGGTCTAATGGAGAGTTGGCAAGCTCACATTAGATGGTCTTAACTCAACTGCTGTCCTTACGTCGGCTTGTTCCCTCCTGGCCTATCCTCCCATTGCTGAGAGGAGACGCCAGGCGGAACAACTGAAATTAAAAAGAGGACTGACTGTGTCTGACCCCACTTGGCTTGTATCAGAGAGACAGAAGAAGAGTGGAAAATAACCAGAGAGACTCAGCGGCGGAGGATTTAGTCTTCGGATGGTCCTTTATGTCTCTGTAAAGACGGCCAAATCCTCTGACATAACAGAAGCATCGGCAGAGACAACACATGCTCAATAGAGCCCTGATGAGTTGACCTTAGCCCCAAACAAACAAGTTAATCTGCCGTGAACTCATTGCAACCGGGCACACAGCTGAGATTTGATAAGTTGCAGGAAGATGGGATGTGACTCCTGCAGGTGCATGGAGTCCACCTCACAGGAATAATTTGACAGTTTTGCAAAATATGGTGAGAAAGCTACAGTCAGCCACCAGTTAGCTTAGCTTAGCATAATGAGTGGGAATGGATGAAACAGCTAGCCTGGCCACCAGAGTGGTATCAGTCTTCTCAGGTGAATCTTTGCAAAAGAGTGAACAGGTGTATATCTCAAAATGTTAAACTATTCATTTAAAGGACTTTTCATCTCTGTCTCTTGTGTGGCATTAAAGGCTTCATGTCCGGCAGGGAGCCAGACATTCCTGTCTAGTTTGTTGTTCGTGGGAATCTGATCTCAGCTTAATGAGCATTTACTGGAATGTTTCATACAGAGTCTAGCGCCTCAGGCAGTCTACCTCCAACTGAAGCCATGCGCTACTGTAAACATAAAAGAGGAATCAAACTTTGTCTGCATCCACCGTTGAGTGACTGCGTGCACGAAGAGAGGTCACTCATCCTCTCAATCAACCTGAGCATGAGACGACGAATTCAATGGCAGAGTGGTTGGCAGAGCTGCTGAGACCCCACGCTGGGAGGAAGAGAGAGCAAAAACGGAAGAGAACAAGGGGAAACGAGGGACTGAGAGATAAAGGGAGGAGCGAAGAAGAAGAGAAATTAAGACAGAGACAGAATGATAGATCTGCAGACGCAGAGATACAGAGGAAAGAAAGCGAAGCAAAGAGCGGGGGTGGCTTTAAAAATGCATGTCTCCATTTGGCAAAGGGGAAAATTTCCCAGCAGAGAGCAAACTGTAGGTGAGAGCATGGACGGAGCGTTAACACTCAGGTCTGTCTAAAAGAAACACTTCCTTATCCCTGGAAGCAAAGAAGGAGGAAGGAGAGAGAGTGGAGGGAAGGAGAAACGGAAGCTGAGCATATGCCCCGAGGCTTGCTCACTCTCCCCTGTGATGCCATTTAACTGCTGCTACTTACTGTGGAGCCTCACACACATTCGCACAAACACACACACACACACACAGCGCAGTCATGTTTACATGTGATCCATTTTACAGTTGAGCGTTTGCTGAAGGCCATTAGGTTAAGTGCTCTCCATTGCAGACTACAGTAAGACCTGATAGTCTGCATAAAATACTCTCACAGGCATCTGTAATTGACCGACTCGTCCTCTTCTGAAACACACACAGTGCCATGGTGGGCATGTGGTTTCATGCAGTTCCTATTTGTGCCACAAATCATCAGTCAGTGGATTCAGTGACCCAGAATATTTCACAAATTTACGGCAGTGCTTTCTTATGTTTGACATGCATGTGCGGCGGACTCCGTCTCTAATCTGTCAGGCCGGGGTGCACTGAGGGAACAATGCAGACGTTTGGTCTCCTCTGGGAATCCAGACAAACAGAAAGCCTTTTCCATCATCGCAAGACATAATCCTCAAGCAATAACGTACATTACGGCAGCTCTTGGGTTTAAGTCAAAGGCTTTCAAGGTGAACAGGAAGTGAGGGAGCTGAAGGGGAAATCAGGTGGTATAAGTGAAATCCTATTTCTGATGGGAGCAGTGGTCAGAGGGACATGTTGATTTAAGTAGACATTTAGAACCTCAGACCTGTCATTACCTTCCAAAACAACCCATAAAATCATCTGAATTGGTCACTGCTAACGTTAAGACATGTTCACAAAAACAACTTATCTAAGATGAGGAAAGGAGTGGTTTGATTGGGGAAAGCTCATGGACACAGTCAAATGGGACTCACAATGAATGTCAGCTGACTATCTAGCCACACCTGCCTTTGCTTGTGAGACACAAAAGTTATAATTAACATGGACACAAGAGGTCCTCGTCTGTTGCTAACACTACAAAAGTTCTTTAAAACACCTGAAAACTGTTGTTCTTTACCTGTGAGGACAGTCTCAGCTGACAATGGGACAAAACAGCTTTAGCTTTAGCATCATAATAAGAGTCAACGTAGCCAAAATCATTCAACAAGTTCATCTATCTATGTGAATGTGTGCTGAATACATGACATGATACATGTGTTGGATAACGTTTTCACACATGAAGGGGGAAACAGCTAATAGTGAACAGCTAGTAACAGCACCGCCGCCTCGTTAGCAGCATTTTGTCAGTGTTTCCGTGGTTAAAATTAGCCTAAAACAACAAACAACAGGAGATATGTTCTTTGGTATGACTCATTTTTTCCTTTCTGTAAACATGCAGCATTGTAAATAATCACACACATATTAAGGATTGAATGGGTTTCTGCTTGCACTTTGAAGAGGCATTGAAGCAGGAGGTCTCTCTCTCTCTCTCTCTCTCTCTCTCTCTCTCTCTCTCTCTCTCTGTATGTGTTCGTGTGTGCGCATTTCTGTGCATACATGTACGGTGCATGTCTGTGTGCTCCCAGGGATTGGCCATCTCTGGTTGTCATGGTTATCTGGCTATACTGTGGCTACTCTAAGTCCTCTTCGGTCACCGTGGAGCCTCGGCTGCCACTGACATCCACACTGAAACCCCACCCAAAATCCATCATAACATATTTTCATTTTTTTTCCCACAATTGCTTCTTTCTCCTTTAATTCCACCCCCATCCATCTGACTCTTTCCCCTCTCACATTTACAATCCACTCTCTCTTCCTTTTGCTTAGCTTTGCTTTTCTCACCATCCCCCCTCTCTCTCCTGGTCTGTTATTTTCACTCCCTCTCATCTCATTTCCCTCTTCTGCCTCCCTCTTTCCCTCTCTGTCTCTCTTGATTTCTCATTTTTACATCTTTAATCTCTGTTCTTCCTCCCCCTCTCTCAGCTCTAATGAGCTCACCTCCTAATAATACGGAGACTGACGCCAGTGTGCAGCTTTGTCCATTTCCCATTTACACTGTGCTAAACTAACTTCAGCGGCGAGGGGAAATATGACAAGTGATTAATCTGTGCAGAAATAGACACAGCAGTCTGTTTATTTATGTGTAAAACATCCCTCTACTTTTCTAAGAGAGTATTCATTGCATAAAATCTGATTTGTGTAACATTAATATTGCTTGGATTGGGTTTGTGAAAACATATCACACCTTAAACCTCTTTAATCTCTGCAAATGCATGCGGGGTTTCTGTGTGTGCGCTGCTGTGCCTCCTGTACGTGTCCCTCCTCCAGCAAGGAAGAGGAGAGGTGTGAGGCACAGCCGGAAATGTGTGAGACTGTAGTTTGTTTGTTTTTTTCCATTAAGGCTGCAGTCTACACAGACACATCAGACGCTCATATTTGCTGACATTTCCCAGTGTTTGCTGATGTGGACAGAAGGTCACAGACGGGACTGCAGATGATCAAACCTGTTTAGTTTATCAGGCTTACAACATTCTCATATAACGTGGTTGGCCATACTATGAAACGTGACAAAACACAACATGTACAGCAGCACATTCAAGTTATTTATGTGATTATTTAAGAGACGGCCCAGATAAATTGTTGTTAGAGAACTGGGTATATAGATACGCTCACTTTCTCTGTTTCTCCTGGTGATGCAGCCCAGCTGTGAACGACCTCGGACTCCTGTGGAGCCACCAGGGAGTTCAGCCAGGCCGTGATAGTGACACGCTGTAGCCCCATAAAGCTGCTTCAGCCCGGAGCACCAGCCAAACTAAAAGCTGCTTAGTGGGGCAAAACTCTGGCTGAGTCCCTTAAAGCTGCACTAATCAGAGCTGTTAGAGGAGGAATCGACAAATGTATCGCACACAAGATTACAAGGACGTCTTAAAGCATGAATGCAGGGGTGGATGGATGCATGGATGGAAGGACTGGTGGTGATGGATGCATGGATGGATGGCATGGCATGGATGGCGGCTAAAATAAATGTGAGACAGACAAATATTTTTTCATGTGCATGCCACCCAGCATCAGTTCTGACGTCTTGCACGCCTGAATGCAACAGCTCCATCTGGCACAATTACATCCCAACAAGACAAAGAGCAGGGAAGCTGTTGCATATCTGAGCATGCGTCTTGGGGCGCTCTGCAACCATGACGGCAGGCGTCGGCTGTGGATGCAACAAGCCACCCTGAGCGCTTCCAGCGTTGATTGGAGAGGAAGAGTGGCAGAAAAAGAGCAAGAGAGGCGTAAACACTGAGAACAAAAGAGCCACAGAGTCAAACAACAAGAGCGCCACAGCGGCCACAGGGCCCTGGACGGCAAACATAACACAACTGCTGCACTGTCACCCCCTCTGTCCAAACTTGGCAAGCGCCAACATATGCCATCAATGCCCCCTGCTTCTCCCAGGAGCCCGACACTTTTCTGCACAGCTAGCTTACACATTAGCATGCAGCCCCATCCCCCTGCAAGGGCAAGCAGCCTCTCACAGCAGCACTCATCACACACAGATACGCTTCATATGTAGCAGCAGCAGCTGGGGATCTGATGGAAAGAGACAATCAGAATGCTCTTGCTAAATTTTGGGTGGATCCAAAAGGAATCTGACAGAGACAGAGGCGCAATGGAGACATCAGAACTGGGTGTCTCCACCAGTCAGGAGTCAGAGATGGAGCTATCCTCTATTTAGGAATCCACTCTGAATTGTGAACACCTTTCCCCACCCTTGAAAGCCTACCTGACTTTGAACTCAGTGAGCTGTGGCTGCGCCCCCGGTTCAGCGCAGTAGATCTGGGGGAAGTAAAATCGGTGCGACTGAAGGTTGATGTCCATGGTGTCCACACACGGCAGACGCACAGGTCAGCCCTGTTTTGCAAAAATACTGTGAATAAAAAAGGTTGCTTTCTCCTTTGTCTGTCCTGAATTTGTCACTGACTCTTTTGCTAAAGGTCGGAGTTCATCGGCAGCATCCCAGGTCACCTTCTCCCCGAGTGGTCACAGGGCTACAGAGTGCTACCGCCAAGAAGGCATCCCCCTCCTCTTCCTCTCCACCGTGCGCACAACATTCAATCACCTCTGCTGCCCGGCACCGAACAGGCACACTAACCTATTTCCCCACTAGCAGCCACTGAACACTCAGCAGCTGTGAGCACAAGAACAAAGATGACTCCAGTGAAAGATGCTGAAGCTCCTAAAGACACAGGAGTGACAGAAAAATAATCCTGGTTTGTGGTCATACGTTCATCCTTTCGCTGGTAGAGATGCAAAAATAACTGAAAGACAATTTTGAGGTGTGGGGCAGAGAGAGACTTAAAAATATGAGAGCAGCCCTCAGCCACATACAGTGCAGACTGAATGGGAGAGGAGAGTCCTTTGGTTTTTACGCTTCAGAGACAGAGGAGGTGGGGGGAGAGAGAGAGATGGAGATGGAGAGAGATTCCCGTTGCTGTGAGGCGTTGCCCTCGCACAGCCTCTCCTCTCTCTGTCTCATTGGATTACCTCCTCCCTCTCCAACCCCCCCATCACCCTCCTCCTCCTCCCTCCATCCCTCCCATCCTCCCCTCCCAGCTGTGACAAGAGCGATGGGCCGCCAGCCCCGGAGGCTGCTGGTCCTGCCCCTCCTTCTCCTCCTTCCCCATCTCTCTCCTCTTCCTCCTCTCACCCCCCCCCCCTTCTGTGCTCTCCTCTCCCCGGTTGCAGGATTGGCTGAGGCGAGGGTGCGTAAGCCCACATGGAGCGAGAGGGAAGGGAGGCGAGAAGGAGGAGGAGCAACAGATTTTAATTCATCTGATGGCTCCCATCTTTTCTCGCATATGATTTGAGGTGGCATGCCGGGCTTGGGTGGAGCTATGGATGCAACACGCACACACACACACACACACACACAGATTTGACAGCTTTTCCAGGATGTTCATTAACAGACAGAAATACAGGTGCAGATAGAAAAAGCAATACATCTCTCTGTTGGAATATGGTAACATGTGGCTCTATTGTCCATGGTTATTGTAAAGCACAAACACCCAGAAGCACCTATGTGAAGAAGCATTTACATGTGAACGAATGTGAAGGTGTTAAATTGAATTAAATTAAATAGTGCATCAAAGGAATGAGGGTCAATGTCAAACTCAGCAAAAGATACAAAAGAAACACATTTGCATGTGTAACATTTTCCCCTTTAACATCTCTCTGTCTATCCAGATGCGCGTAGATTATAAATCATATACATTAAGCAGTACAGGGCCATAACACTAATCTTCTGGGTAGGTTCCATATCACAGCGGGCCTGCCAGTAACCAACAAATCCCTCCCATATTTACTGTACATCCTCTGACATCCCAGGAATGGTCTCTTTCGAGTACTGCCCACCCAGCTCTCATCACCCACATCTGTCCTGCTGTGTTTTGCCAGCAGGCAATTTCATTGATTGCACAGGCCATAGAACTGTTGGATGACATGGTTTGCTCTGTAATTGGTGTGGATGGCAGTGGTTTACTTGCCTGCTGACAATACTGTTGGGCCACAAATCTAAATGCCAATAAAATGTAGGTTTTTTTTGTCCTTTTTATATCTGCTTGATATTAGTTCGCATGTTTACTTGGAGTGTGATGCAAATGTCTGCTTGCAGTGGGTTTCATCATGCACCTCCTTGCAGAAATGAGGCATCATCGCAGCTCCAAAGCAATTTAAAGCATAGATTTAAAGAGCTAGTTTGCACTGTACTTTCACAAAGGTGGGAGGCCTGAGAGAGACAGGCTGAGGCCAACTTTGATAGGAGAATCCTACATTTCCCATAATTCAGCTCATCATGGGCTTTCCCCTGCCTGATAAAGGACCATGTCTTACAAACTCAAAGCTGTAGTGTGCGACACTTTCTGCTAAACTGTTTTGTCTTTCAGCTCACATGTTTAGGCTTCAAGATAAGCTGACATAACCGTGCTGACATTATCAAGGTTGCTTTCTTCGACCGAAGCAACAGGAAGAATTGTACCAATGCTTTTACAGGCCGAGTGGTATCCTCATGACAAAGTGATGGAGTTACACTTAAAATACAGGAAATTAACATTACTAAAGGAAATCCTACAGAATTTCAACAAATGTCTTTGTTTTTGAGGGTATTTGTTGAAACTAGCTGCAGTTCTCTTTGTCTTTGTGCTCACCATGCAGCCACATCAGTGCTTACATGACAAGCTGGCATCGGCTTCTTTTCTGAAGAATTCATGTGCAACAGGTTCTCGCCATTATCAAACTGTTATTGAATTGTCTGACAACATATCATCCCTTCTTCACTGGCATCTCCCACTGGCAGCATGTTTTCATATTAGACTGACTCTCTTGTTAAGGTGGGTGATTTTTGCCACGTGTGAGCATATCGTGGAGTTTCAGTTTGAATTGTAAACTACATGAACTTCCACAAGTGACCAGTGTATGGCCGCACCAACTGAACACAGTTAAATCAATAAACATTCTTTACAAATTAAACTTTAGCACGCCATGGGCAGCATCCCGCTGTTTCATTATGATTCACTGACACATGGACTTTGAATCTGCCTGGTGCAGCACACTGAGCTGCAATTATATTAAAGCAAAGATATGAATCATTTCTCTCTGTGAAAATGCAGCAAAAGACACTCGCTGAGCGGCAACAAGTCATCCATCCTCCTCTCTGCTCACAAAAATGAAGGACTAGCTTAACATCACATTCTCACTGTCACATTGGACAATACTGCAGCCTTCACTGCTGTGTTTGCACGCGATACTATGAGACTGCAGGTCCTTGGTCTCTCATCTGAGCAGTGAACTGTCAGACTGTGAGCAGAAAACACACTGACAACGGAGCACAAGAAGGAAAACAAGAGACAAGGACCAGGTCCCAGATGGAGAGGACAGGAAGAGTGATTTTGCAATGAAGGCGGCTGGAGTGTTCAACAACAAATGTGGAGAGAGGGAAGTGGAGTGAGGAGTAGACAGATGGACAAACAGGTAGAGAGAGTTAAATGCCTGGCTGGGGTGGGAAGGCATGGGGAGAGAGAGAAGAAAGAATGTGGGGGAGGGAAACAGGGGAGAGGAAAAGATGGAGAGAGAAAAAGATGGAGAGGCAGTACAGGAAGGGTGAAAGGACATACAGCGTTCACTGGATACACCCATCCCCCATTCCTTTCTATGTCTCTCTCTGCCTGTCTGTCTCTCTGCCTGTCTGTCTCTCTCTCTCTCTCTCTCTCTCTCAGGTTAGACCCTAGCAGCAGTATTCTAATCCTCAAAGCGTCACACCTCCATTTCTACTGTGTGCGCGGGGGTCAGAGAGAGCAAGAGAGAGAGGGATTGAGGGAGAGAAGCCAAGTGCTACTGTAACACTGTGGCTATTAGCATACAGCAGGAGGGATGGCCTTCTGTCTGACACACAGCATGCCTGAAGTTCATCTGTGTGAGCGTGTACGAGTATGTATCCAATGTTGGGAAGGAAAGAGGGTTTCACACAGTGTTTGACCATCCAGCAAACACTCTGTTGTCATAAATTGTCATCTGTACAGACCTTGAGTAGGATATTGTAGAAGAATTTCCAGTAGTATTATTTCCTTTACCCAGTTTTTGGCACAGCCAGTATCACGGGCTGTTAACGAAACATGTGTCTTGGCCATCATGTGACATCTGTGTGACGCGAGAATGGCAACGCTCATGCATCAAAGTACCCCCTCTCTTTTCAACAATGTATTCCACAAAGCTTCTTGTTGACATAGGTGCATGCTTCTTGACCACGATACACACGCAACGCTGAAGGCGACGTCATTTAGGCGAGTCGCTCAAGCTGTCTGTGTACAATATGCACACACAAACGCACGCAGGACACACACATAGCGACATGCAGGATCGACTATTCACAGTTGCTGGGGAGCAAATATTTACAAAACGTGCCTTTGTGGGATAAAATAGATTTGGGTTTGACTCATTTGCTCGGGTCTGTTTAATCGTCCAATCATCCTGCTGCGGAGGAACAAGCCAAAACTCCACCTCCACCGGGTTTGACAGATGAGGTGGTGTTTGGGTCTTGGATGTTGGGCTGGTTCCATTTTTTCCCTGCGTTTTCTTCTTTCCATTACTCCTCGGCAGGTTGACCTTTGTCTCATTTGTCGAGAACTCTACAGGCTTATATATGTTTTGTCACATCGGGGGTTTGTATCTTGTAGTGAGCCACGAGGATCATAGGTTTATCTGCTAAAGTGGATTTCTGCAGCTCTTACATCCACTACACTACCTCTGCGGTCTGCCAGGTCATTTGCAATGGCTTCGTGTTACTAAGCAGAGAGCCTAACAGTTGATTTGAACACAATTTTGACTGTATCTCCGACTGATTTAATATTATTTGAATTCCTGTCAAGCAAGATGACAAAAACAACATTTGCTTCGTAATGCACCTGAAGTATATTTAAATACCTTCAAATTAAATCTGAATGCAGTGCACTTTGACCTCAGTGCCATTGTTTCCTCTCTAATCCAATGTGACGAAATTAAAAATGTGTCGCTGTCCCAAGACGTGCAGATCCCGATCTACGTTTTTTTTTTTTCTTGCCATCCAGTCACATGCTGTTCTTTATAATCCAATCGGACTTCCTCTTCCCCACAAACACCCACCATCCACCTGTATGCAGTCACGCCATACAAGGCAAAGTGAGGTGGGGGAAAGAAAAGGGATTAAACGAGTGTGAGAGGTGTGACAGAGGGGAGGTTAAAGATCTCTGACGTTTCCTGTCTTCTCCGTTAACTCACACTAGCTCATCCTCTCGGGCCTGGGGATTGAATTTCAGCCCACAAACAAACACACACACACACACACACACACACACACACGCACACACCGTCTGACTCACATGAGCCGATCATTTTAATTACGCCACGCACCAATGGGAGCTGGCAGAGGGACATACAGAAGGGGGAGGGGAGACAGAGCGAGGGGGGAAAGGAGGTGGGAGTGATTTCCCTCTCATTCACAAAGATTTGATTACCTCTCTCTCTCTTAAACACACACACGCACACACACACACAGACGTCTGTGTAGATGAGCTTCGGTCTCCTGCTTTGTGCTGCCTCTGTCTGCATAATTATGACTCATAAACCACTCTGTTGTCACCCAGAACGCACAGTGTTATTACACAGAGCCACAACAAGAGACAGGACACGTGACCTCACACCTGACACTGGATGTATCGCAGCGCGCAGCATCTTTCTCCATTTTGCGTTCCGTGTGTCTCGCCGCCTTATGACGAATGTGGCTGTTATTGCTCCCAGATGTGATGTGGCTGCAGCACCGTGCACAGGCATCACGGCGCAATCTGTGAGCTACAGCTTCTGCAACATATAAATATATACAAGTGAACGTCCATTCATCTTCTCATGCGATCGGAGAAACTAAAACAACAAGCCAGCTGCCACAGATGTCTGTACATTCTTGTTTCTGCCTCATTAACAAAATATTTTTCATAAAAGTTGGTGTATTATATAGCTGGCAACTGCAAAATGAATGAGAGATGGATGACAGCCAATAGAAGCATATTATAGTCCTCTGCTGCTTTGAGTAAAGTACTCAAACCTTTGTTTACGCGCTACAAGACTGAAAACTAATTTCTGCCTTGATTAAGTTGTGTGTGTGGCTAAAAGTCACAGCGAGGTGCTTGTGGTGAATGACAGGTGTACAAATTACAGCAAACCTGGTCTAAAGTCAGCTTCAGGTTTTTCATTATTTATCCAACCAACCATAAACCAAGCGAACACAACGAAAGTCTTAATCATCAATCAGAACCGTAAAGGTCAGTGAAAGTTTTGTAGCTCCACACAGTTTGACCATTTTTCATGTAAAACAATTCATCACATAGTCCAAAATGTGAAAAAATAGCAGTAAATATATAGATAGTTAGTCAATAGGGGGAGTCAGTATATAAGTCTTAATACTTGAAGATAGTGCATGCATAGTTAAAACTGACGTAATTAAATCTACCCACTGTAAAGCTTTGGATGCAATGCTGATGTGTCAACTTTTATGCTGAAATGGCAAATCCAGAGTCAAACATAGGGTCTCCCCCAACCCCTCAGCAACATATCTGTGTGTTTAGCTGTTAAACACTCCACTACGTTCACAAGCTAGTCACTAATTCTGCCTGTCTTCTTTTTGGGGCATGACAGGTGGTGAGTACCGTGGGGTTTTTGGAGCTTTCCACTGAAACTTCTGCCGGTCGTGTGTGGACACATTGCCGATGAAGAGATCCGTGAGAATGAATCAAAACAGTGAAGCTGCAGGCCATAAAACCAAACACTGACAACAACAATGAAGATGCCAAAACTCTTCATGAAGCTGTGATGGACTGGGTGCTAATCACCTGCAGGGCTCGTCAGGAATGACCTGTTTCACATAGACATCGAGATCCACTGTTCACGTAAAACTATTTATTATAGCAGCTTTAACTATTCACCAGATGTTGTTTTAATGGGCACACCGAGAGATGCTGTTAGACCCTTTTTTTAGTATCACAAATGTTTTGCAGTGTTGCAGTGTTTACCGCGTTGAGAGATCATGGGGTGACTGCATCCTCGATTGCCCGAGGTTAAAAATTAGTCAGGATTTCCAACATTTCTGGAACAGAAAGTAAAAACAACACTTCAACTTTAAGGCTCTTACTTTTTTTTTTTTTTAAAAGGAGCATGTAATCAAGAGCACACACCTGTGTAAGTTCAAAGCACACAGCTGTGGACTGAGAACAATGCTCCGAGAGAAATCTGACCTCCACCGCTGGTCATGACTTCGTTACAGCGGGACATTAGAGTCGGTGCCATAAACCAAGACAGTTTGATTTATTTCAGGTCAGGCACCAGATGCATGCGATATTAGTTTACAGTGTAGGTGTACTATTAAAATGCCAGTGTGATCCCCTCCCCTTTACAACTGCTTACTCTTACAACACAGCCTCAGTGCATTCATACATTCACTTTCACACTTCTGTGCACACATGAATGTTGCTACGAATGAGCATCCACAGTTAAACTGAGTCCACCTCCAAGTGTTCGCCCTTGTCCTGCATTAATTCAGCACAGTTACTATTAATGCTGGTATTCATATGGGTCACACACACACACACCACCAACTGCTCCTGTCAATACGCATCAGGCAAAAGTGATGAAGCTGGATCGACCGAGCGGCCCGTGCTTCACTCCCAGAGCGCAATGAAACGCTCGGGTCCACGCAAATGGAGGCGGTGCTGATGGTGGCAGGCCGCCGCGGTCAGGCTCAGGCCGCAGGCAGGACCACGCATCAATCCTGCTGTCAGACCTCATGAGAGGGGAGGGTCAGTCACCAGCACATGGACAAAGCAGCCTATTAGTGACAGCGTGTGCCATTTAACATGTAGTTAATCATAGCTACACACTTCATCTTTGTATGATTAGTCAAAGTGTCACCTCATGGTCAGGCCAAGAATTCATCATTTAATGATTTCTATATTAAATGTTACATTTTCATTAAATCTGTGTCCCAGAAATGGTATTAATACAAAGTAAATGAAACAGCAAGTTGATAATATAACAAATTAGATAACCAGCAATTCAATCATTCAATAAAATAAATCTCCCGCTGCTGAACAAGAATGATTTAAGATTGTCATGTCAGAAACTGAAAGAAGTCACCCAATTCATCACCTGACCTCTGTAAAGAAAAAATGTTCAGTGTAATCAGATTACATTAGGTCTATTTTAAAAAAGAAGAACATGGTTATTACGGTTTCTTTGACTGGAGGTAAGGTCTTCAAATTGTTTTGTCTGACCAGCTGGTCCACTTTTGGATCAAACTAATCCTGGTGATGCTGTTAGAGGAAAAGTCAGGGGATTTTAAAATTAAGTTTATCCAGAAGTAACATTCCTTTGTGTGCCAAATTTAGGGGCAATAAATGTGTTGAACTCAAATAACTCACAGTCATCAGTGTCAAGCTAAAAGTGGCACTACAGGATGAAATCTGGGGATCATGTATGGCTGAACTAAGTTTCATCCAGTAGTTGTCAAGATATTTCAGCCTTCAACCTTTTTCTGTGAGCTAGCAGTCGACTAACTTTGGATCTTTGTGTTCAAGGCCGCAGAGATATCGGGTCTGTAATTCAATATGAGCAGTCAAAGAGGGAGGGAGCTCAAAAAGCAATAACCGAGCACATCGTCCAGGAGTAACTGGTGTCGTGACAGACCAGTTGATTAACATGGAAAAGAGGTTGCTGTCTTTTCCAAATCCCATCCTATTAATCATTAAGTGCAAGAGATGGCGAACAAGCAAACTGTAAAGATAAAATGATCTAGATCCTCCAGAAGAGGAATCAGACATTCAGGCTCCATCAATCCAGGGATCAGTCCTTCAAACCAAATCCCAGACTAGAATCCCAAAGCCCGGCTTTACTGTCCCAACATTTTTCCCCAGAGACCTAAAGCACCTTCAGTCTGTTCACAGCCGAAGATAATTGAAACAAAGACTGGACGTCTAATCTTGACAAATGAGAAACAGATACTGTAGCTGTGTTGAATCAAGCTTTCATCTGCTGCAGTAATTGAAACAGGAAAAGTCTGAAAAGGAATAAATACCCAGATCTATGAAGACCCTGGTTAATTTTATGTTGAGATTCAAAAGTTTATTTAGGATGAACATGAAATATGGCTCTTAAGTCTCTGTTTAAATAACAGAGCCGGCTTCTCTGTGTGGTTTATGAGAAACCAAATCTTTAAAAACACCTTGAAGGGACTTGTATGATGTGATGTAATTCATATTTACATTACACTGGTATTTAATCTAAACCCTGGTAATGACCTTTGACCTCTCAACACACTTCAAAACATCTCAGGCTCTGCATTGATTCACCTTCATGCTGCTGAAAAACCTGCCCTTGAGAGATACATGTTTGAACTGCAGCTCACAGCACTGAGATCAATGTTTATTAGATTACAGCACAGAACCACTGTTTGTGTCCTACTAACATGCATACTGTAGTAGGCCAGCAAAGGCACGCACACATGAGCACATGATAGGCCAAACGTACACTGTCAAACTCACAATTAACCGAGACACTGCGCTGATTGAGGAAGCTACAAAGTGAGACACGCACATGTGCATGAAGCGGCGGCCTGTTGTGGTGAGTCACAGTCTATGTTGCCACCTACAGAGCACCTCTATAAAGCGCAGAATCACTCATCCTAAATCGCAGCTGGGTGTTTAAATGGCTGTCAGACAAAACCTAAAATAACAAGTGTATCAGCAGACAGCTTGTCGGAGTAGTTCACATCAAACAGAGGCGCCTCCGTAGTAAAATACATCTCTGACTGCCAGTGCTTGATGCATCTGTTTACACACTCCGTCGCATCACAAGTGACAGATTAAAGAGTGCTTAGAAAAATCAGCGTGTTTGCATGCTTAGAAAAGATTTAAGTATGTTGTCGATGTACTCCATCACCCCACAATAGAAATAACAGGAACAACCAATCAAATCTCTGGAAGAACATGCATGGTGACATTTGAGAATATGTATAGAGCCACTATATACAGTACAATTGGTATGCACTTGAAATCAAGACTTTAATTAATGAGATAGTGACAGATAGTGATGGGAGTTGCAGTACAGCAGTGTTTATCCCCACTTGGTCCAGCCATTGGTCTAAATAATCTGCTTCCTTACAGCAATACAGCATGAACATACACAAGGATAAAGAGCCTGTGCTCAAGGCCACATGTCAAGCCCTATAGTTAGAGTGTGTTTAATGCATCAATATGAAGTAGCTGAGACACCAGCAGCAGGGAGGGGATGATGGGATCTTGTTAAAAGACACACTGACCTAGAGCACCCTGGTGGTCAAAATCCCACTCTGACCTTGGGACACACACTTACTCCATCACTTACACCACACACACATGCAGCAATTAGAGTCAGCTCAGGGTTCCTCCTGTTCACTGTGAACCCGTGCCAATTGCAGCTGCCCCACCCACGTAGTAGCAGTCTCGTACATGATTGGCTGCAACGCGGTGTCCTGCCAGTAACGTTGCACCTGATAGGCTCTAACAGTTAGCCAGTGCTTTGCATCCCTGAGACAGCTGTGTCTGGATGCTGTAATGAACACTCTCAGCTGATTGGCTCTCAGCTGGGAAGGCGTGTGCGTGTGCATGCGCATGTGGCTTTCGTCTACGTGCGTGCGCATACGCAGACGGGGACTTAAAAACATGTGCTCCTTTTGTGACTCCAGTGATCCCGTATGTGTCGCAATTAACTACCATAAGGCTTATAACAATTCTGCACGTGTAGTCTGGTTTCCATGACAACACCTCTTTTTTCTCTGCAGACAACCTCCACGTGACACATCACAGAACGGTAGTCAGTGATGTTAGCTATTTGCTTCAAAGCCATGTCGCTCTGTATTTACGGCTTTGGCAATCCTAATGTGCTGCTCTGAGATCAGCCGCTCCTCTTAAAGGTCCATATTCTGTCGGCCAACAGGTGACCCGCCGGTCAATAAGAGCGCGTGTTCCTGTGATACACCTTTTGTGCTGCGGTGACATGCACATCACAGGCCTCTGAATGAAACCGTGCCGCTGAAACGCACAGTATGCCCGTTAATAGGATGTTTGGGCTTATCTCGCCATATCCTTTAATATCCCATAATAATGCGCAGTAGAATCACAGCAGCCTGCGCTTTATTGTGCAGCAAAAGAGCAACGCATGCTTCTGCTTACCTCATCTTCCTCCCCAGCCCGTTTGAATGAGATGAATAATGTTTTCAGCCTGCTCAGTGCTTTGAGTTGAGTTCTTGTAAAAGAAAAAGATCCAGATCCCAGAAAAAGCGACAGCTTTTCTGAGAGTAAAAAAAAAACAGCGATGCTGCCAGCGAAGCCTGCAGCCGGCTGGACGTGCAGATGTTGAGGGTGGAAAAGGCGACAGGGTGTGGGAAATGCTACACGGATGCCCACAGTTTTCAGGTCTGTCCTTTAAAAAATAAATTATGGTTCTCCGGGGTCTTGTCAGGCGGCTGGTGGTTCGATCGAGTCCATCTCAGAGGGCGGCACGCCGCTGTCCGCAGGACGAGGAACCGGGCGGAGTGTCTGACAGCGGCTTCCTAGGTGCCATCTTTTCCTCCCTTCAACCACTGGGAGGCTGGATGGAGGGAGAGAGAGAGCGAGAGAGAGCAGACTGCTGAAATATTTAAGTCTTGTTCGGTTTTGCTGCACGGTAGCGCCCTCCGTCTGCTGATGCAGCTACCGTGCAGGCAGGTATGACAGGAAGTTCTGTCAAAATAAAAAAAAAAAATATATATATATAAATGTTACAAATGTTGAGGTTATTTTATACTGAGAGAAAAATAATCACGCTGTTCTTAAATGAAATTGATTCTATTCCACAGAAAATAACAGCATATTACTGACATGATTGGATCTAAAATACCACGATTACCACAAATACTTTAAGCCTTTAAGACCCTGCTGAAATAGTATTATATTATTGTATGGTGTGTGTGTGTGTGTGTGTGTGTGTGTGTGTGCGCGTGCGTGTGTTTTCTTTCCTCTGATATCTGGAATATACTGATCACTCTACTCTAAGACACACGTTTTATGGTATATCTGATTAACTAGTAACAATCAGTGTAATAATTCTATAAAATTCAATAATATGTGATTTTAGTTAGAGCTGTTGATCTTCTGTGATCACATCTCGTGTTTCTCATTCTGTGATATTCCCTGCTGTCCGTCTTCCTGCTGACTTAAGTGATACTCCATGCTGCTGTACAGAGTCATGCAGTATTTTATGTGAAAATAGACAGACCAAGTGTATGTGTCGCACACGCACGCACACACACACACACACCTGTCAGCAGCCTGGATTGACCGGCGAACATCTGTGTCTCTGTCTGCAACAGCCAGCTGCTGTTTCCTCACATGGGAGGACAGACGGGCTCAGTTAAATCTCCACTGAGGACCCGAGTTTAGACGGTGCTGTCTGCTCCTTGGCAGTCAGACAAGTGTATGGATTCTGTAATCAGTGTGCAAAGCCTCCATTGGTCTCCTGTCTTCTTCTGTGACTCCCTGCTCTATCAGTGTGTTTTCAGGATTCAGTGTTTATGGGCACTCTTTATTTAGATTTGCAAGAAATTATGTGAAAAGTTAAAAGTCTTACCGACATGTAAGACTGCATTTAAAACAACTTGATATGATTCAGCAAATATCCTGCAAACCAACGCTTGTGGATTACATCATACTTGGATTCCGACTGCACTAAATGCCCATAAGTTTGCGTTGCATATCTGTTGCCAACAAGAGATTTAATTAAATCAATTTAAACATATGCTTTGCTTTTGTTTTGAATTATACATGTAGACACAGCTGTTCAATATCCCATTGCACCATTTGATGATAACACAGGCTTACGCTCAATCATTCAACTCAAATCTGTAGCAGTGTTGCCTTCTCACCAGCAGAGGTCCTCCTAATGTCCAAAGAGCACAAGTCTCTTCACTGTGATTCATCCAGTGGTGAGGATCAGCTCTCAGGTCATCATGAAAAAGTTGCTCCCTTGTTTTAAAGGAGCTTTTATTTATGCAGTTGATCTGGTTTTATTGGTGCAGCTTGAATATCCTCCTGATGTTCTTTGAGGATCACTGATCCCTGTTGGGGTTTATGGCCTTTATCTCCACAGGAGGGCGCTGAGGCTGTGAACACAAGCTTGCTCTCTTCTCGTTATTATTTTTCAGTTCAAGGTTAAAACAGTTTCCGCCTTGCCAGGATTTTCACTCAAAGGCAAATACACATAAATTCAGAATACATTTATGCGGAATAGCAATCAGAACAGGCACAGTGGCATAATCACCTTATCACTCAAGCTTTGTTGGAGTGAATCAATCCTAAAAACTTCATCCAGGGAAATTTTTTATTCACCGTGGGAGTGGAAAATATTATGCCAGGCACCACCACTATTTATAAGTCTTCATTTCACTGTTTATCCAACCGTAAAGGTCATGACCCATGATTTTCACACTGCACATACACACAGTCACACACTTGAAGTCATATAACATGAAGAAAAAGCCATCCCATTAGTGATCACAGTTTTTTTTATTGATTGTTCTGAACTAGAATGAGCCTTTCTTTGACTGATTCTGGTACATCCTGTATATTAGTCACGCTTTAAGTCGAACATCAAGTACTAAACTAGAAACATCACAGCACACAGGCATGAGAGAGACTCAGTGACGTACACACACACACACACTGACATCCAACACAGATTCCCTCTTCCACCAAACAGCCAGTGTTCGGAGCCACCTACAGACACGCGTCCTCGCTTCAAAACTCAAAACTTCACGCACACACACTGACGGAGAGGACGTTTACAGCAAACACTGGCATTCAATGAGACAATATGCAGGTACTAGTGTGTGAGAAATGGATCTATGACAACACTGAGGAGGCTAAAAATGCATCGAAACGTTCACACTATCCTTGAAATAAGAATAAAACACTGTATTGACAATCAAACATGTTAATAGAAATGTTTCCAAATGCTACAGGTGATCATGTCGTGCACACAGAAATGCACCAAAGTCAGGAAGACCTATAAAAGAAACTCGTGCCCTTCCTGCAGTTCACGAAGTGCACTCGTTCCCTTTTTGAAAAGAATTTCTTGTTCATTTCAACAGTGGAGGAAAGTCTGTTTCTGCTCAAGTGGTAGATTGAGGCCTTTAATGATTCATTCAGTTTGGTTTAGTAAACTCAGAAGGGGGGACGCATTTGTAGTAAATCGATCTCTATCCTCTTGGCTCAGTAACAAATCTGAAAGTACTGGCTGGGCGATTTGATGGGACTCTTGTAGCTGGACGTGTTGGACGTGTCCTGCGCTGAGTTCTGGCTGGTTGTGGTTTTCTGCAGGTTTAAAGTGAAGGATGGGGTCGTTTTCCTCGCCTGTGGCTTGCTGCCCCCCTTCGCCTGAGGTGTGGCCATGGGCCCGCTGTTGGCGGGCACCGCAGCCGCAGACTTGGCGGACTCAGAAGACCCAGTCTTTCTTGCGAGGGGGCTCAGATAGATCTGCATAGTCACTAAGTGAAGCGGTGAAATGGGGTGAGGAGGGTGAGCCAATAGAAAGAGGAGTTTTAGATGGAGGATAATTAAAAAGGGGTTAGAAGATGAGGATGGACAAAAAGACAAAAGACAGGGGTGCAGGGGGGGAGGGAAGGCACACAAGTCATGGTGAGATGTGAAAAAAATGAAGAGTGTGTATAAAATACCAGCTCAAACATGATGCTTTTCACTTTTTTATGATCAATGCACGAGAATATTTCCTGTGATATTGTCAGGGATGAATCCTACCTTTGCAGTGTGTCACACGCCTTGTCCCTGCGCCAAAATTACACACAAACAGAGAGGTCAGACCCATTTACAGCACATCAATACCAATGTCTTGTTGTTATGTCAGTCATTTGCTAAATCACTTATCTTTTTTTTTTTTTGTAGATGGCTTAATCAGCAGCCATCTTCACATTCTTCTTATGAAGCTGAATACTGCCAGATGCAGCCTACAGAACAGGGCAAGAGTGCTCACTTACCTACACTTACTGCAGCCTCCTTGGACTTGCTGCTGTTATAATGAGAAAGAGAGAGAGAGAGTTTGAGGAAAAGACACAGAAGAGGGCGCACACAGGAGAGGGAGAGACAGAAAGAGAGAGTCAGTACATCTGATATAAGGTGGGTGTCACATGCCTTCAGTTTGTCTTCACTTTCAGGTTGACTAAACCCTGCAACATGTAAAGTCATGTGTCTCTGCGGTTTGAACTGTTCTCACAATAAATAGGCCGTCATGGTTGGAAATGCGATTGATTTGATTGGAGAGATTTGATTCCAACTTGATTGGCCAGGAGTAACTTGGTCGGCCACAAAATCAGTGGAAATGTATATGTGTATGCACTGGCTCGCAAAACACGTCTGTGGAAAAGAAATCTGAGGTTTGACACTGGAACAGAAAGGGCAAAGGGTTTTAAGCTGCACATCATGAGACTGCACTATGCAAGTTTTTAGAATCTAACTGGTCTGTATACTAGATATACTAGTTTGAAAGATGAACACAGGAAAAAAGGGATTTGACTTGTGTATGAATGGAGACTTAGAAATACAAAAACAGCTTCTTACCCTTCCTGAGGTTTCTTACAGGTGGAGGCTGCAGAGGTTGGTCGTGTTTTAGCGGTCTTACATGGACTGTCCTTCACGCTGCCCAGTGGGCTCTTCACACCACTGGAAAGGGGAAAATAAACAAGCAAGACAAATTCTTTGTTTGTTTGTTTTTTATTTTTACGTCTTTTTGGTTGTTAGCCTTTATCTAATTATGCATGCAGCTAAACATTCTAAACCACAAACAGCAAAATGTGTCCCATCCTCTGTATGACTGTAATTGAGACTGTTAATCCAAATGGAAATTCAGTGGCTGACATGAATCCCTCTCAGTCCACCTGAAATGACTGAGCAGCATTTACAGTCAAATGCATTCCACTGGTGTCACAGAGTGCAGTCAGTTCAGCCTTTGCAGGGCAGATTAAAGATGTACTATCAGTACAATGAAAGCAAAGAATGGCGAATTTGAAATACCATTGATCGGATTCCACAATTTGCTACGTTTTACTTTGAAAAGCTTCTGCCTGGATGTATTTTAGCAATTTCCGTGTGATATAAAATCTGAATTATAAACAAAATTCTTACATTTTCAGAACTAAAAATTCATGTTAAGTCAAAATCATCAAGTTGCTTGGATCTGACTGATGCCAGTCAGACATTAATATTAATCAAAGTATAGGTTATGAAATTACATGTACATATGATTCTAAAATTCAAACTGTGTGTTTATTTCACTTCTACACAGCTGCCTGTGGCTCAATAACCACTAAACCTCCTTAAATTCAACAGTTTTCCACTCAGTGCCACACATACATCTAAACACTTAACCTAAAATGAAGACGTTCTGCACTTTCAACTAACACTTGGCTTCCCACCACTGACTGGTGGGTTGTTAAATCTGCTTTATTTTAAATCCAGGTGATAAATACGTGCCAATGAACCAATGAATGAAAACAGATGTGGCCACAGGGGAAAGATGGACAGATGGGAGGCAGAAAGTAAGGCAAAGAAAAGCCAACACCTCAGAGAAAGAAGACACAGGGTTCGATGAGATTAATTAGTGAGCGTGGAGGGAAATGAACCACTGGTGCTAATGAGGATGATGATGATGATGATGCTTCTCACCTCATCCCAACACTGAATGGACAGCCTTAAGTGAATGGAGATTTACTTCTACCAATTATATCAGCATACCCCAGATATAGAAGTAGCGCATTAAGGCACCACAGAGAAAAGCGATCATTCTCTCTGACTAATGCCATCTAATAGCACTATCATTTGAAAGGTAATTGAGAGGAAGACATCTGCACAGAATGGTTTACTGCTTTATTGCTTTGAAATAAAGGCAAGCGATGGAATAATTATTGAGCTTCCGTGTGCAGTGCTTCTTGGATAATGGAGGGTGTCTGCTGATTGCGTTTGCACATTCTGAGACTGAAGGTTCATTGTGAGCTGCTTCATTAGAATAGGTTTCCATCAGTACAGAGGGTTTTGTGACGAGAGCTGTCAGAGATCAGAAGACTGCCATTGTTTTTGCCATTTTTTCCCACTGAGAAATCAATCAACATTTTTTTGTCTTATAAATATGCACAACATTTTATTAACATTGAAATAAAACAATCTTTTTGTTTACTTTTTTTTTTTTTTTACTGCAAGTAGATATTATAGAGTTTCATGGAATCATGGAATCATGTCATGATCTGATCACGTCCTGTCTGCAAACCGAGCAGCTGTGTTTTACCTGCGAGGTGGTGTTGGGCTGTAGTTCCTGGCTGTGGAGCTGGAGGGCAGCGTGGAGCTCTTCTTCAGGGAAGCAGTGGTGGAGGTCACCATGGGCGGTCTGGAGGGCAGAGCCAGAGACACTGGCCTGGCTGTAAGGACACACAAGCAAGTAAGATTGATGTACATGGTACATTAAAGCCCCTTACTGAAAAGCTAATAATTAAAATTATATTTTAAGCACAGGTTTTACTGCATGGATACATATAAATCACAGATATATAAAGACACGTTTCAAGTTTTTAGGTTCTGAATATTTGTTATTAAAAACATACAGAAAAAAACTGACATCTATTTTAATCACACCTTAATTGTTTCACATTTCACTTTACAATCAAAACCAAACATTTCTCTTACTGAATATCGTTGGGCTCTGGGTTTGTTGGTTGAACAATCCAAGCAATTTAATGACATAAAGTTGGGCTTATGTAACAATAATGGATATTCATTATTTTCCTGACATATCATCGAATTAATGAATAGCATTGATTGATAATGTAAATAAGCTGTAAAAGTAAACATCTCGGTAAGCATCCCTTTAATGTAGCTATCAAAGAGTTATGATAAAGATGCTTCATGCACGTTTGCCAGCATGATGATTGCTGAAAATCAGTATTGCCCAAATATTGCTCTGAGTTGCACTCATGTAGCTGCAGCAATGCTAAAGTGAACAAACGTGATTTACCTTACTTGTTTGCAAAGAACAACATTAAATGTTGATGAAAGACATCAGCCTCTCCTTTAATCAACAGCACAAGTCTTTAAAATGAAACCGCTCCACAAATTAACCCGCGATGAATGAAAACAACCCACACGCAGATCTTTGCTCACCTTTAGCGCCCGATGGCCTCCTGCCGCTTGCAGCGGCAGCGGCAGCTGCTTGGTGCTCCTCCGAGATGTTGAGCCTCTTCAGGACGTCGGCCAGAGCCATCTTCAGCAGCTGTATCTCATCTTCCTGCATCTGCATCCTCTGCTCCAGATAGGTCAGCCGGTCAGCCACATCCAGGCCGCTGGCTGCCGAGCTGCGGTCATCTGAAGGAATGAGAGAAAACAGGAAGTGTTGGCAAATAGATAGATAGATAGATAGATAGATAGATAGATAGATAGATTGTTATGCTTTTAATCAGCATTACATAACTAACAACATGCTTAACAACAGTCCATTAGATAAGCAGATGAATCTGAAGCGTCCACTAAACGTTTGCAGCCAAATCTAAATATGTTTAAATATAGGTTTCACAAAAGAAAGAGTAAACTCAGAACAACTCACAGAGTAACTATCAGAACCACACATGCCAAACACATAAACACAGACAGAAAAAAATGCAAAAGAGAAATGTGTAAATGACTGATACTGACACCACACAACCGTTTGGTAAGAGAAAATCTTGAATATGATGGAAAACAATCCTCGAGGCACAAACTAAGAAAGTGCTTTACAACTGCCTGCTCACTAAAACAACTGTAACGCCCTAGTGAAGACATAAAACATGCAACGTGTTATTTACTTTATTTTGCCATAAAAGCTCATCTCTTTTGGCAGCAAGATTGAAATACAATCAGAGGGAGGAGTAAGCTCTTTAGCAGCCCCTGTTCGTGTATATGCAGCAAAAAAAAAAAAAAAAAAATCAAGCTAATGAGGTCACAGCACAGCTGGACACGGCAGATCATCCACACTGTCATCACACAGCAGCGTGTAAACAAAGGTAGCTGAGCACACGTTCAGAACACTTTCTACTGTCACCAACATGCTGCAGTTTCTCCTTCAAACAACTTGTTCCTTTGCCTGCTGGCAGTCATCAGTAACAGTGGTTCAGAGGTGGGTACCGTGGGTGACGGACGACGCTGATGAGTAGTCAGGGTGTCTCTGCTGGCCCGCGGGGCCTTCCTCCACAACACCAGACGTCTTCCTCCTCTTCCTCTCCTCTCGCGAGCACAATCTCTCACTCCTCTTTCCTCCTCTGGCTCCTGTCAGATGGGCCGGCTCTCCCTCCATCTGATTTTGATCCACTGGCTGGTGTCCACTAAGATCTCATCTCCTTTGCCCCACTTAGGTCATACAAACACCACAGACACACACAGGCAAGCGCGCACAAAGAGCAGTCTCTTTCCTCGTGTATAGTTCGCCTCTGTTTACAGCATCCCAGGCAGTATTACAGTATCTGCAGCAGCAGGAGATGAGGGCACTGATGTTTTGATCCGCTCACGTTTCCTTGGTGGTCGCCTGACACGCTCTGGGACGCAGTGATGTGTATGACAGTGCTTAAAGCCCCTTTGCTCAGGGTGTGTGCTTGTACAAAGGTGGGGGTGGGGTTGATCATGCTTAAAAACTCAACTGTCGTCCAATTCAGCCTAAATTGTCTGTACACGTGCATGCATGCGTGTGTGTGTGTGTGTGTGCAGAGTACAATGATAATCCCTCAGACTGAGCCTCTTGGACCCCGCCCCCACACATAAGCCTCATGTCACTATGAGAGATGGAGACACAGAGAGGAAATAGCAGAAATAAACCTGAGTTGTGGCCTGATGTGCTGCAGTAAGCATCTCCTACATCCACAGAGCTACAGGGGGTCACAGTGCAGGTCACCGCGGGTAACACGGAAGACGAGGAAGGAGAACAAATGCACGAAATACATCTATATGAAGCATTTTTTACCAGCTGTCTTTAGATCAAATTGATTATGAGCAAAAGAGATCAGTTGCACAATCTGTGTCTGCGTGTGTTGTTTATTTTTTACTTTAACCAAATCAATGATTCCAAACCAGTGGAACATTGTGGAGTCGCTCTTATGATCTGATTTAAACTATGCTCCGTCAGCTGTATCACACCTGAATTCTGCATGTTGGTTTGTAAACAGTCAGCTAAGAAAACTTTAATTAAATTTATTGGAAAAAATTGTTTTTGAGTTAGATACACAGTCGAAACAGTTGGCCAAATGTAAAAGCTGCAGTTGCGCAGAAGCTAAACTAATCACACTTAAATGTTATCAGTTATTTAGTTTTTCTTGAATGCCTGCTCTCCACTGTAAAAAAAAGGTTGTTTTTTTTAACTTTCACTTTTGATGAGTGATGCCCTGCTGTGGGCAAAGGCTTCCAGTATAATCACCCAAGCATGCAGTCAGCAGCAAGCTGTCTCTCATGGAGAGTTTTGACGCCGTGTAGGCCTGTGATTTTTCTGTTTCTGCCGCTTGTCCTGGCTGTGACATCATCCTCGTGCCACCTCCACGCACACCCCATATGGGATTGGGATTAGAATAGCACATAATCCCAGTGCTGTAAAAGGGAATTAGCAGCCCAAAGCTCAATCTCTGCAGTAACTCGGCTATACAAAGAACAGGCAGGCTCCCCGGATGCCTTTCATGCAAATGTAAACACACCTACAAACACATGCATTAAGTCTATCTCTGTGCCTCTGACTCACACACACACACGCACACACACTCACACATGGACATGCACAGCCAGGATGGGGCTAACAGTTTTGAAATGCATATGCCTATTATGCATAAGCAAAATTAAAATACATTACGGCATAGAGAATCACTGAAGGGTTTTAATCTCTGCTTGCAGATGGTGTTTCTTGAACGAAGGAACAGCATCTGTCTGCTCATATCAGCAGCCTGCATGCTGACACATACAGTAAAGGCCATGTGTGCGCACAAGCAATCCTTCACGTATTAGTCCACTGATAGTAATATCCCCTGAGGGGACGGGGCATTTCCCTAAATCTCCTCCGCCCAGGCACATTCCACAGCACCCACCTTTTTTTTTTCTGTGTGGTGTGTGATATGCCGGGCAGGTATGCAGGACTAGTGTTTCTGTTCAGCCTGCTTGTTCAAGTAAAGCATTGTGCAGTTTAAGTGAAAAATCTATATTGCCAATGTCAAAGCAGACAAGATGAAGTAGAAATTTGGCTTTTCACTCACTGTATTTGTGAGCTTATCCAGCAGGTTTACAGGTCTATACAGAGTGAAGCTATTTTTACTATTTCTTCCCCGATGAGGACCCAGTGAAGTCAAAAGCAGTTTGCATTAACCAATATGGCTGAAAAAATACAGGCTGTTAATAGAACTCTTCTCCTTTCTCTGCCTTCAAGTGCCTAAAAGCGTTTTCTTTTCACCTGTCAGCAGGTTTTAGACTTTCGAAATACCAGCTGAAACAGAATTTTCACTAAAGAAATAGTGTTTTATGTATGCAAGTATGCACAAAATGTCAGTGTTAACCCTTTGCACAGGATAGGTTAATAAAAATAATACAACCAAAAAAATCTCAGACACACCTGTTGCGCTATTATGAAGTCCACAGAAGTTGCATTTCATCTGTTCTATTCCTTGAACAAAACCCGCAAGACGTTTATAAAATATGAATATTTGCACACAAAGTTCGGTGTAAACTGTGAATGTATCTCACTATGTTGGTTAGAGCGAGAGGTGCATTTCACAACAATTTGATTTTTTTAACCTGTCCATAATATTGTCCAGCTCTGGCTTTCATTTACACATTTCAGGATCAATATCTCAGAAAATGTTACTTTTTAAACATGTTTTAATGCAAATTCTTGATACAAAACACAACAAATTTTGCATTCACTTTCATTGTTTGGGGTGGAGGCACAAAGTGCAGGGAGCAAATGAAACCAAACTATCTGCAAGCACCAAAAGACTTAAATGAGAAAATGTATTTTTTCTGTGATTTGGACGAACTGAAAGAGGCTCAGCTCTCTACCTGTCATGAAATCGGTGTCAGGTGCCAGGAGGGAGTCGCTGTGGTAGGTCTCCTTCAGCGAGGGCCTCTTCAGCAGGTCGTGGGCTGTCTCCTCCATCCCCAGACCCTGGTCCAACAGCTCCTCCATGTGTGTGTCCCCCTCCAGTGTGCCGGCCGCCATTCCCCCGACTGACTGTGTCCTAAGTGTGATCCTGGGTGCTTCTATTAAGTCACTGTTGGACTAATTCACCTTCTCTAAACCACCGTTGGCCACCACCTCTCGCTCTCCCTCCCTCCCTCTCCCCCCGCTGTCCCGTGAGGAGTGTACAGAGGGTGTGGGAAGAGGCTGATGTCACTCAGAGGACAGATTAAGGACCTGGTAAGCCATCTGAAGCTCAGGAGAGGACAAGACTGAGAGAATAAGAGTGAGTAGTGTGTGTGTGTGTGTGTGTGTGTGTGTGTGTGTATGTGAGAGAGTAGTAGACAGGGAGGTAAAGGAAGCTTCAGACAGGGATAAACATCTTCACATTGTAGGCCTCAAAATAACTTCCTGAAAGATAAGTTGCATAACTCCCGTCTGCAAACGCACAGCTAGTGCTTTGAGGAGGAACCGATGAGTAACAATTACTGACCTGTGTGCTGGGAGAACACACACTTCTCGCAAAAAAAAAAAAAATCACACGCACCAACACACGGCAGGGCAGGAGCACGTAAGTTGCTGTTGCACGCAAAGTTGCAGGCAAGCACACAATTACGTTCCCCCACAAAAGAGCTTACATCAGGCTACCATCCGGTACAGCCAGCCCTGGTGTACTGTAAGGATGATGAGATTCAGAGATTAGGGAGCAGAACTTGATTAATTACAGTCATCAAGAGGACAATAAGCCGGACGTGGTAATTAGACCAACAGAGAAAGACAACAGGAGCAGATGAAAAGCCAGTTAGGCGATTGTGTCGGGGTCTCCCCTGGTGTAAGCTGGCTTTCTGTCTATTTTGCATTCGCTGGATTGATTCTTTCTCGAGCAGATGCTCCTGTTTGCTGATCTGTCAAAGCTTTCTGGACACATCATGGAAATCCCTCATTCCCCAGAATGTTACAAAATTGCTTTGCACTTCATCTCTTTTCTCTGATGTTTCATTAAGACAAAAAAAAGAGAGATGATCAAGCATATTGCCCATCACCAGTGATTTAATTTACACATTATAAATATGACTAGCCTTGTGTTTGCGTTGGTGAAAACAGAAGTGGAGTTTCATCTTTCGGTTCCTCTAATTCTTCTGTTTTTTCCTCTTCACTCTCCATATTTCCTTTGTCTTCCCGCAAAATACTTCCTGTTATGTCTGTGTGCATTCCTGTGTGGGTTTAAAGCTCTGCATGAAAGAAACAGAGAGGGAGAGGCCGTCACTTTATGCTCATTTCGATGTGTCTGTTGTTGATTTCTGCAGGATATTAAATACACTTTGCACATGCAGTTTATGATACTACCACTATGACCACTGTTGCTGTTCTTATTAATAAAGCAACGGCAGGTCTCAGTATGTGGTCGAGATGAGAAGCAATAATGAACATCAGTTATTGAAACAACAAGAGAAACAGAAATAATAATAACAATTAAGAGGCATCAGAGAACATCACTCACCTTTAAAGGATGATGCAAAAGAAAACACAAGGCGCAGCATGAATTCAAACCATAAGCATAAATCTCAATTTAGCTTTTTATTGTTATCATCATCTACCTTTAAATAAAATACCAGTACCTGTGAGTCTACATGAATTCACTGTACCTATTCTCAATATTAACTGGTGCAATGCTATTGAAGCCCCTTGCTGTGTAAGACAGCAATACTGTATGCAGTTCAGATTAGTTTTTAAAATATTTTTATTTTCTTATCGTCTTAGTTGAGTCTTCTTATGTTGTCATTTTAATGATTCAGCTGTGACTTTGCTGCTGGAACAATGTACGTGTCCTTTAGGGTTAATAAAATACTTCTTCTGGCTCTCTCTTTCTGTCCTTCTGTCAACCTGCAGTTCTTCAGGAGAGAGAGAGCACAAAAACAAGTACGAAGGTGGCTGGCATGTAGAAATTTGAATTAAAAATGAAATAAGCTGTGGTTAGTGCATTACAAAAAACAACTCTCTAGTACAAGTACAAATGTAAGCCATTTAAAGATTGTGTTCATAAGAGGAGTAGCTCATGTTGTCTTCATGGCTCCTCACTGGATAAAAAGGATAAACACATGGAATGACTGTTCTCCAGTATGTTATTTAGCAATACTTTATTCCAACAGCAGCATAGACAACTGGACAGAGTAAACTGCTGCAGAACGCACCCTAAAATGCTAAACAATGGTCTCAGTTACAGGTATTTTTAAGTTATTTTGTTTGTACATAAATGTAAGGAATTCAACTCCACGGTTTTATTTATTTTTCTGTTATCATTCCATGAAACTGGTTTTGATGTATAAAGACGAGTGGCTCCAGACACTGAATGACAAACGGTTTAATCTCACCCTCCAACGGTGCAGGTCCACATACGTCACCGTGCAGCCACACACTCAGCTGAGGAGCACCTGAGAGGACTCTGAGGTCAAAGTGCGCAGCCAGTTATGTTACAGCATTGTTTTGAAACACTGATCGTCTGCCTTGGCCTCTGTTATCCTTGCGTCACCGACACTGAGGCCCTGTTTGCGTGTGTCTGTGTGTCTCTGTGTGTGTGTGTGTGAACTGGACATCGCTAATGATCCGAGGCCCCAACGGGGAATAAAGGCCAAAGACAGATAATGACAGTGATGACAGAGGACATGCAGGGAGAGGAAAACGTGGGAGGGGGGACAGGAGGAGGTTGAAGCCCGTCTCCTGCTGTGTCAAAATGAGCACATACACTGGATGTCATGTGCCTAAATGGAAAGGTCAGAGGAGGTGTGACCCTGACCTGTGCATGCAGTCTCACTACCGACCTCCTGTGGGGAGTGTACAACATGACCGCTGCTTACTGGAGGAACTGTTCCTACTGGTCACATGTAGAAACGCCAGCCTCACTTCCACACAGTGTAGCGTCATCAAGAACAGAAAAGAGATAAATGTGATGAATAAAGAGACGCACGCTGAATTTTCACAAAGGACTTAAAATTTATAAATATTCTTTCAATGGACATTAAATCAGTAGGGATGTTATATAATTCTTCCAAAAAAATCCGAGAGATTTTCAGAGAGCATGACAAAGTGACAATAATCTGACACACACATTGCTTCTCTACTCCAAAAATATCTAGACTTTTTACTGTATATCCCCCATTTTTTTTCCAAATATATCAAAATATATGTTGACAATAAGCATCAGTACAGACCACACTGAAAGCAGAATCTCATGGGTTGGTTGGGTGCTTTTGTTTTTTTGACTCGTGGAGTGAAAACACTTCCTGTGTGGCATCAATAAAGGTCACTCAGTGTTTGACCCCTGCCACTGTGAAACAGGGTACATGCGCCAGAAACCGACTTCTCCCAAATGCTGGCCCCTGCCCTGTTGGCACGGTAACCAAGGACGCAACCATGTCCATGCTAAGCTGCTAGGAAATGATGTCACATAAATAATAACATACAGTCTTGTCCATGCTTTCTGCAGGGCTGGCCGGCACTTGGGAGGATGACTCATGGCAATTTCCTTGCCGAGTTTTCTTTTATCTCTATTCCCAGAAAGGTCCTGCATCCATCTGAGTTGCCAAAGTAGACGCAAGGAAAGCTGACAAGAAGAGGAAGCTGTTGATCTGCGTTGTTATGTGGCCATGAGACTGTTCTGCACATAGGATTCCTGCCCTCTAGGGGACAAACACCAACAATGCACATCTGGGAGAAAGGCAACAGTGACCAGCTGATTCACATGGTGGGAGACGCTGTTGAGCAAATCCTTAATTTAATCTGCTTATTAATGCATTAAAATTCTTACATTTCCTCTCAGCCCACTGGAAAACCGTGCAGGGTTAATGACTTAATAAGGGACTGTGTGAAAATTACTGGTGGCATAAGGTGGGCTAAAAATTATTTTTAATTTAGAAAAAAGCCCACTATATATATTTTTTTTATTTTCTCTGAAAACTCCCCTTGACTTATCAAAGAAAAAGCAAAACCTTCCCATTATTATTTCAAAATAACATATTTATCTCAAACAGACTCTGGGGCCAGCTCTTCTGATGCTGACATACTTGTGCACTGCAATGCCTTTACCTCAGACTGAATGAAAATAAATACCCTGGAGTAAGAAACTGTTGAAACACCTTCCCCATCTCTTCCAATAATTAACGTCTACCCTGCATTCAACTAAAATTAAAAATACATATCCCTGCTCCTTTTCCTACCACTCCAACCTCCCTACTAATTTTCATACAGTCCCTAATTCATGACTCTTACTGAAAACCCTCTGTAATATTGGGCTAAATTTAGAGAGGGGAGACTGGTCAGATCAGCGCCTGAGGGGATCTTCCACCTAGAGCCCAGAGGACGTCCCGTCCTGTCTCAGGTGTACCGTCTCTCCCCTAATAGGGCGAATCAATAGAAGCTCAGGTGACCATGTTGCCACGGCATTCTCCCAAACGTCACACTTAAGGTCAGTCAGGTTAGGCAGGAGAGCTAGAAGTTGCCTCTTCCCACAGGTTTCAGGTCAGATTTGACTTCTGAAGCATCTCTAAGGGGAATCGGATCAAATCTGTATCTGGGATTTGCGGCCACTTCTGCTCCCCTATGTGCCAGGGTGTGCTTTGGTCTGGTCTCCACCCCCTGACAACGAAATGATACAAACTAAAAACATTTACATCTCTGTCCAAGACCGCCACTCAGTCATTTAATTTCTAAACTCATAAGTTACAAATAAACAGAAACCATTTGTATCCTGGCACGCAAAGAAACAGGATATAGTTAATCAATTAGACACAGTATTTCCAAATAAGTTAAATTGAAATCTTAATATATTGTATTGTTTACTCCATTTAAATATTTTTTTCTTACTTTAAATATAATTATTACAGATCTTGCAAAAATACTACACTGTGCATTGGCTGTCTGCTTGTTTAAAGAGTGCCCGGTGCTTCCTGGGTTCAGATATGTACACTTCATTAGAAATCGCCTAGAAGGGAGTTTCTCACTGCCTGTTATCTACGACCTCGGGTCATATGACGGCATCAAGTCCCTTCATTCTCCTCTTTCTTTTCATTTGGTCAAATCTCAATTAATGCTGCGATGATTTAAAACTAATTTGAAATTAAATAAAAATAATGCATATTCTTTTCTTGATTTGTTAAGTTCATTTTCCAAAAATAGTAAGTCTAAAAATATATTGCATATGCCATCTTAGGAAATTGACATAATAAAATATTCTTACTAAGGAGAAATTGTAAAGTAGGAGAATATATATTACCTCTTTGAAGAATCTGGGCATTAATAGAAATAAAAAAAACCCTAATGATCAGGTTTTGATTTTATTTTGGGTTTAGAAGTCGTGCTGCTCAAATAGAGAAAAAGTTAAAGATGGCTTTATAGAGTGCTGGAAACTTTGACGGCTTGTCCAATGTTGAAGAATGGGGCGTTTGCTGTGTAGGAAAGCAATCGGGTACTCTTTATGTTCTCAAAAAGGTACACACACTCCGACACTACTCGTTTTCTGAGTGACAGTACAACACTTGCAGGTTAAAAGGCAATGAACGAGTGTGGTCTCGACTCCACCACCACTCAGTTAAGAATCAAACACCCTCCCACGCACCCACCCAAACCCCAACCCCCATCATCTCAATCCTAATACACGTCTAACATGGTGCTACGTTTGTCCGCACAGCGTGTCAAACCTACGTCCAGATGCCTTTTTTAAATCTAATCACATTAACAGTGTGGATACATACATATATATATATATATATACTGTATATTTATATAAGTATGTCAGAGCTGATTGAAAAATCATATGGAATGACTCTGGTAATAAATATATACAGTATATATATGTATATATGTGTATATATAAATATACACACTGTATATATTCTATATTCCATGGGATTCAACAGGTTGTGCATCAGGTAACATGACGAACACGCTGGCCAACTCCTCTACTGGTAAAAGAATAGAAATATACAGTTTGCACTGACAAAAGCAGCCATGACATCCTTACTGTTTCCTTCTCTACGAAGCACACACGGGCGCACGCACACGCACACACACACATAAATGATACACAGTATGTCCCCTCCCCCCCGGTAGGATATTAGTAGTAAATGAACCCCAAAATAAAAAATAGAAAGTTGAACACGTTGGTTGTAATTAAGGGATGGATTAGTGCAATATAATATGGGAACGGGGGCAGAAGTGCTGACAAGGAGAAGTGTGAGGGAGGAGATGGGGACTCTGGCTTATGTGACATCCTTTGGTTTGTCTTCGGGGGGGAGGGGCAGGAGAGGAAGGAGGAGGAGGAGGAGGAGGAAAAAACTCGGTGTGGATGTAGAATCACAACAGGCAGAAAAGACGTTACTCGGACATTGCGACGTTTCAGGACGCAGTGCGAGCAGCCAGAGCACAGCAGATCGACGACATGAGAAGTGTCTTTAACCAGCGTAGAGCTGCAACAGTGAGTCCATTAACTGATTTGTCAATTCACTGAGAGCTGATGTGGAACAATTTTGACTGATTTGATAATAACCGTAGTTACTGTTTTATCGTCATAAATAACAGTAAGCTGAATATCTTTGGACAGTGGGTTGGACACGATAATACAAATGAACGTGTCGTGCTGCACTGTTTTGTTTTTTCTTGACAAAACACCGAATGTTCATCAGCTGCAGCTCTAAACCGGTGCATCTTGTCCAGTGATCACGTCACAGCTGTCAGTCAGACGGCAACAAAATCCTTTGTTTCCTCGGGGACTACAGTACACCTGTTCTACTGCTTCCGGGTTTCACGTGGTCAGACTAGCTGCCAAAAGCTCTACCTGCAAGTCATAAGGCAAGTCACAGGGGACAGCAAAAGTAAAAAAAAAATCGAAACAGAAACTAAAAAGTGATGAACAGTGACCCTCGTTTAGTTAAGCCTTCAGAGGGCTCAGGAGCGTCTCAACTCCTCAGTAAAGGCTCTCTATCTATCGGACACTTGAATGAGCAAAGCTTCGTCGAGCCAGGACTGTGACTGAGATGACAGTTATTTTCAAAAATCCACTGCAGCTTTTGTCACGTGTGTTTTCTCTCTAATAAAACGTTTTTTTAATGTCCCGACTCAAAGTTAAAGAGGCCCTGCTCTAAGAAATGCCTCACCAGCCTCCTCCAGGTACAGTATTTTAGTTTGTGCGGAGCATCGCGCGAGATGAGAATGTATCTGTCAGTGTCGGCGCTCCGTGGCGCACAGGAGAGAGGGCGGGGTGGGGGAGAGAGCCACGCTTTCTCTAAAGCTGCTTGTTTGGTTTGATTGCCTGAAAGCCTCCTAAAAAAACCATCACACATACCCACATTTATCCATTTATCCACACTGACAACACTCGCTCTCTCTGTCTCTCTCTCTAACACACACGCGCACACACACACACACACAAGTGAGACGAACTCAAATCAGGAGAAATAAGACGACACTCTCCATTAGCTGCTCCTTCACCCTGGCTGGTTGAACACCGTTAACATTGAGCTGACAGTGCAGGCTTGTGTTCCCCGGGAAGCACCTTAGCGCCGGACCATTCCTGAGCCACTGGCTTACAAATGGAACAAACATGATTGTTGTGCTAAGATGCTTTGGGGAAAAACACGGTCCTGACAGTAGCCCAGTTCAGTCTGGTGTTCAGCATTCCTGGCAGGCGAGGAGGGGAGGATGTGGGGGGGCAAACAAGCCACGTCACCTCAGTGTTGTGGAGGCTGAAAACTTCAGGCTGATGAATGAATTCTCCCTCCCTTGCTTCTCCAAACCAGGAAATATTGGTGCTCTGACTGAGATGGATTCATCGATCATGTTGTAACCCCTATGTGGTCAACTAAAGGGATCTGTGCTTCATAATGTGTCACTAACACTTTTTGCTTCATCTGTCCCTCTCTAAAAACAGCCCCACCCCAATATGACCCCTCCCTCTGACAGCGAGCGCCCCCCTGCAGAAAGGACAGGGGTGCTCAGTCCGTCATTAACCCCCACCCACCCCCTCAACCTGCTTCTGTGCAGGAGGGGGGGAGCCATGTTATGATTCATTCGTGGGTGCGACACCCCTTCAACCGTCTACTGCAGGTTCTTCAGGATGCGTCCATAGCGGAAGTCGTAGACGTGCCGGCAGAGATACACCAGCTCGGGGTCGACGTCTGTGGGCACACAGCGGTGGGAAGGGGGGGCGAAGTCTGGGCGGCAGGGCACCATGCTGGCGCTGCCAGGTGGGGCGCCTTCAGCACGCCGCTTCACCAAGGCACAAAATCTTCTCAGACAAACACACACAGGGAAAAAAAGAATTAGAAATCAAAAGGTGACACTCTGTGTCTACTAATCAAATATATCTCTATGCTGCTGTACCTTTATCTGAACGTAACAAGCAGCTGAATTCGAAACAGATATTTGCAAATGATGTCAAAGGAAATGTGCATGGCCTGGCGTTCCCAAGAATTCATTAACAGTTGCAGTGTCACTGATGTGCGATAGGAAAGTCAGAAAAACTGAAGAAGCTGAAGAAGCTGAGGTGTTAATTAAAAGGAATGACTCCAAACCTTTTGAAAAGCCTTCCTGCTAACGACTACTGCTGCAGCGTATTTCTGTCTGTAGTGTGTGTGTGTGTGTGTGTGTGTGTGTGTGTGTGTACTCACCTACAGTACTGGGCTAGTGGGAGAACGTAGCATCTGTCTTCTATGCAGGCCACACTATTTTCATCCTGATGCCGAGAGGCGAAAATCTCATTCTGAAACCACAGTGGGTGTACAATGTCACATCAACACAAGTGTGTCCTATTGTGCAGGCTGAAGGCTGAAGAAATGACAACACTTTTCAGTCGTGAGCACAGTAATTGCTCGTGTGCAACAGGATCGTGCCTCTGTGTTTCTACCCTAAGTGCGAGCGCGCACGCTCCACTCGACACACACACACACGTTACACACTAGACATCCACTGTGAGCAGACACAGGGGCAGCGTTTCACTGTGTGCACTCTCTAACAGCGAAATTGCTCTCTTCTTTTACTCTTTGTTTGTGCGAGACTGAGCAGGCAGAGATATCATCGTTGTGGCGTTGTGGTCACGCTAAAGAGCAAAGCAGCTATCAACAGTTTCGGGGCTGCTGAGAGAAGCACAATGGTGTCTCCAGCAGCAACGACTCTCTCAACGTGTGCACAGAGAGGAAGTTTCGTTCACCTCCCCCTTGCACATTATTTTCTTGTGGATATCAGGGCACCTCGTTATGCATTATTACCCACTTATAATCCACAAATTATTGATAATGACAATTTTTCTATTATTGCACAAAGATAAATATGTCGTGCAAGTGATGCACACCTCCCTGGCTTTAAGGAATTAATGCTTCCTCCCACATTCAAACACATCATTTCATCCTTACTGCCACAACTCTAAAACATTACGCAAGCAGCACCCACAATGAACGTGGCCACATTCTTCAGTAAATGAACTGAACATGACACTTCATTAGAATTATTACAGTGTGTCTTTATGTGCCTGGTGTGTTCAGCTTATTTGCTGTTACTGCATTGGCTGTATCTGGCCAATTTTAAACAAATAAATGGCATTATGAAATATGTAACCATATGAGTACATATATTCGGAATTAGGTTTGTGAAAAGTATCGACATTGTGATACTTTGATATTTTACTTTGATACTTTCCTTTGATAGATACAGTTTTTGATAATCATACATTTCATTGTAACAAAAGTATGGAAATTATATTAAAAAAACGCAGTCTCGATCGATGTTCAACCCAAAGCTCCAATATGAGAACTAATAATAATGTTGATTTCTATTTTTGGGGACAGGCGCCTGTCATGAAATAAACAGAGACTGATTTGCTACATGAACCTTGTAGCAGTAATATTACAACTAACATCGTCAGTGATGCCTTTACAAAAATCTTCCGAAAGCAGGATGGAGCTGTTTTAGAAAAATATCAAATTATTGAACAATTTCACGAAAACAATACATATTTTTCTGTGTTTATTCATAATATCAGTTATCTCATAATGTCTTTAATGTATTTATTTAATACTTAACACCCCAGGGCTCTGTAAAGGTGTACCACACTGATTAAAAATGTTCATTAGAATAATTACACAAGGTCAGGTTTTTTTCCCTGAATGTCAGAAAATCATCCATTAATTGCACACATCTCCACATCACACCTTCATTAGTTATTTGCTTTAACAGGGCACACATGCAGTTTTTCAGCGTGCTGTTACTGTTTTTCTCCAAAACTGTCATTTAACCACTGGGCGACATTAAATCGTTGCTCCAATCCATGCAAGCCTCACCTCACAGTGTGTGCTGGGATCTCGGCCTCCCTGGGTGTGCTCAGGTCGGTAGTACCAGAAAAGACTCATCATCAGCTCTCCTGAGGAGGCAAATTGAGACACACACACACACACACACACACGGGTAAACAATACTGGCTATATATCCCTTCCTCCATCCATCCATGCGCAAAAACTACTATACCTATTCCTGATCTCACCCTCCTCGTCTTCCTTACCTGTTTTGGGGTCTTCCCACAGCGCTGATATCTTGGCAACATATGGGAGGGATTTCTTCCTGGGGCCCGATCGTAGCAGCACAGTGTCTCTGACACGTATCACTTCACCGTCCCTCTCGACTCCTTCATAACACTGCCGCAGGGCCGTCTCATCCTCCCCCTGTGACAGACACATACACATACACGTGTGACACCCACAAAGACAGATATAATTCTTATTATAAAGACAAAAAGGAATCTGTCACACGAAGCTGTGTGGTCAAAACACAATTATCCTCCCTCCCCCCCAAGAGCTAATGTGTTTTTTTCCTTCTGCCAGGCAGCTGCAACTAGCAGGGTATTATCAGGTCAACGAATACAGGAGAAAAAGTCTCACTGGAGAGAAAAACATACAAGAAGCTGTCTAATCTCCTGCTCATCTTCACTACTCAGAGACTCGCTCACAAATTACCTACCGCAATAAAGACCTCCCTCTCTGTAGGCATTCCAACAGGCCGCCAACCGTTGGTGGCACGTCGGCGACTGACTTTCTTTTGTTTGGTGCTGCTGAGGCTTGGCAAGGTCGACGGCTGTTTCTGGGGCAGCCGAGTGCGGCCCATGGACAGGGAGCCGTTGGAGGGTTTGGTGCTCTGCGGGCATTCTCTGGCCAGCTTTAACCTGGCCTGGGGTTGATCTCGACCCGACAGGGGGGTCAGCAGGTGGGGTTTTGTCTGGGTGGAGGTGGGCACGCTGGAGAGAGGGCAGCTGGACATGGGCAGGGAGGGGGGAACCAGAAGGGAGGGGCTATGGTCACCCTGAGGGGAGGAGTAACCCTCTGGAAAAGGAAAGGGTGAAAGTAACTTTAAATAATACAGCAAGGTCAAATTTGAACAAAAAGAAAGTTTTGAAAAAGAAAAACAACAGTATTTTCTTCATACTGATGAAAAATTTCATTCAAAAGCAATAAAATATTAGCTGATTACTCACTGCTACAGCCTAACTTGGTCTGGTCTGACCAGTAGTTCATGATAGCTTATGTGTAGGCAATCCTTAGGCAGAAGGTTCAGGTTCGGTTGCTGCTGTTCACCAAAAGTTACATGAACTTTAAAAAGAACCAATTACACGGTTCCCCGGTAAGTCAGCTTCAAAACAACCCAGATCTTTTATCTTAATAATCAGCTGAACTATATATAACCCAATTGTTACAGAACATATAACATATGAGCTCCTTATCAGGAAATATCAAAGCCGGAGGCCTCAAGCGATGGACACTTTCAAAGCTCATACCAACAAACAAAGACAACAAAAAAACAGAAATGTTCACACTTGTTGGAGCACACAAGTAGCTCAAGGCACACATTAAACAACAAAGGAGTCTTTCGTTCTGTATATAACAATTCGATCGAAGTAAACATTCAGATAAAGGCTTCTTTCATCAGAACAGCTATACAAAGAGGGCTTCAGAGGACTAAATCAAAGAAGTGACATGAATATGAAGCTGCAATCAATGGGGACAAATGCTCACTCAGCTCTAGAGTTGATTCAAAATAGTAAAGTGTGTTTGTTTAGATAGAAGATCCTGTTAGTCGTTGGTTGATGTGAGAGTGACTATTTACTTCATTTACTTATTTCTTTCTTTTACTGGGTGGATTTTGATCAGCTGTCTTCATTTCCCACTCACCTGTTTTGATGCTGTGCGTGCACCCAGTGCACCCTGTGCTGAAAGAACAACCCCTGCTGGTGACAGGAGGGATGGCTCTGTAGCTGTAGCCACCGATCCCGCAACCGTCACCGAAACAGGGCGACGACACTGAGTTGCAGTAGGCAGGGTGGGCCAGCCCGGAGTTGTGTGACATCCGTGGACCCAGCAGCTTGGAGCCAGTCATCCGATTTGGGCATAAACTTGAGGGTGCAAAGTTCAGAGGTCGGGAGGCCAGGCTTGCTGACGTTGTTCCAGTGTGTGTCGGGTGGGCGATGTGAACGTAGTAGCTGGAAAAGCAGTGGTCAGCGGTGCAAAGGCATGGGTGGGGGCTGAGGGTCAGAGCCGTGTGAGGGTGGGAATGTGTCAAGGATGGTGAGGTTACGAGGCACTCGCGCTTCACAGGGGGCATGGCAGAGTTTAGTGGTTGATCGTCTGATTCTCCATAGGGCTGCTGGCCCAGGAAGAAGGCCAAACGGTGGCAGTATTCCACAGAGCCCTCTGGGGGACAACAGTAGTACGGGCTCAGTTCGGTCTCCAGCTGCTCTTCCTTCACTTGCTTTAGCGGGTAAGCTAGCATGCTGCGTGACTGGTAGCCAGGTTTGGTCAGTCGATGGGTGCAGCTGCCTGTCTCCCACTCCACTTTGGGCTCAAAGTCCGCTTTTTTCTTGCAGGCTGTGCAGCCACTGTGCTGGGGAGGGACCTTTTTCCCCTTCTGCTTTTGTGAGCGTCCCTTGTGTTTGAGTTTGACTCTGGAGTGCTGCTGTTTTGGGGTTGAGACTGCAGCTGAGGCCTTGCAGTCTGATGTGATAGTGGCTGTGGGTGCAGCCTTAACTCGCTGTTTACTGGTTGCAGAAGAGCTGGTTAACTTCAGCAGAGCTGCCGCGTTGAGCCCAGCCAATCTTCTAGGGGCGGGGGCATCTAGACTCTGTTGACTCATTCCCCTGGTCTCTTCTCGGTTGGCTCTGGCCTTCTTGACCCGCTTAGAGCTTTGGCACAGTTCAAGTTTCTGAGACGTGGAGGCTTTGCTAATGTTTCCTCGTGAAGCCTTCAGACCTCCAGGAACACCACTTCTGGTTGGATCTACATCTAGGGGTACCCCTCCATTCACGGGCTCTTCCTGTCTCCTGGCCTGTTTGGCTGCCGGCTGAGGGTCAGTAGCTCTTTCAAGCAATAGACTGTTCACTGCCTCAGCATTGAGAGAGGCCAGCCTCCGCTTGCGAGGTTGTGAAACATGAACCCACTCGCCATGACTCTGACTGTTTGACTTTGTTTTTTGTGATGACTTTTCCTCTTTTCTTCCATTGCCCTTCGCTTTTTTAGGTCTGGCTTTGAGAGATAAATGTCGCCGTGCATCCTTTCGCTCCTTTTTGTCAGAGCTCTCTTGTTTATGGATGCTTTCCTCCAGTCTGGTAAGGAGGACATGGCAGCTGAGGCCCTCCCCATCGGAAACCCCTGCCCTGCCTCGCAAAGGATACAACTTCCTGTCCTTTTTCTTTTCGCGCCTTCGATCAAGTTTTCTGTTCTGATCTGATTTTTCTGTCCTCCCTGTCTTGTCGTTCATCCTCTTGGCCGAGTCTTTTCTTTGTTTGATGATCTCACTTATCTTCTTTGTCCTCCCGAATCGTAGTGAGCGCTCAGGCCAGGCGCCACCCATGGTGCCACCATGTGGCCAAAGAGGACAGTTGTCCCACCAATCAGCACCACTGTCGCTCTGCCTGAGGGAACCCTTCTGCCTTGCGTGAGTCATCACATGCTTCTCCACAGGGCCTACAGATAAGAGAGCAACAAGTGGTAAATGACAGTTTGTCCTTGTTTCACCATGCACTTAAAATTTTTTTGCAATTGACAGTACAGCAAACAGTGATCAGTGCTGTAGGTGCTGCTGGAAAAGGTTTAAGCTGCAGACCAGCACAGCATTCTCTGCAAGCTGCCAAAAAACAGAACCTTGTAGGTCTAAGGATGGGTTCAAATATTGTGCGTATTTGGATAAGCTCTTGTCCTCTGTGGACCGTGGGTCCAAAACTTGCATATTTTTCTCCAGGTTTTACCGAATGTTCTGATGATAGCATATGTGTGCGTGTGTGTGTGTGTGCCTGATGTTTACACCGTACTCAAAAAGTCAGAGATTTAAAGAATGCGAATTATTTGCGCTGTTAAAATATTATGTATGCTTATGTTCTTGTGTTTAATAGAGCCCCCACCCCCAGCATATACATGCAAAATATGCATCTCCTACTACAGCAACCCTGACATGAAGCCTCCTCCCTGGACTCTACTGGTGATCTGTGATAGAGTAGTTGAGAACTTACAAACGAAGCTTTTAATTAGTTCCATAGAGAGCTGGGTCAGCTCCAGACATGTTGAACATCTTCTAACATCTTTTTAACTTTTGTTGCTGCTAATCACACAATAGACTTCGTAAGATCACAGACACTACGATTTAGGCCACGTTGACTGATCAGAACAGGACTGATGTTCAGGACAGATACTCAGGGAGTGATAGAAGGTGCATTATGGGATTGTTAACATTATTTCAAACTCTTTTATCACTGTTATGACTGTTGTGAAAACTAAACAAGGCTGGTATGGCTTTTATAGTGTGTAAAAAGTACTGCAGCACAAAGAAAATGAAAGCAAGCGAGAGCCAAAGAGACACAAACACAATAAAGATTACTTTACTACTTTACATAAGCCTTCAGTTTGCATTTAAACATAACAACATCTGATGAAACACATAAAGACGCTTAATGAAGAGGAAATTCAGCTATATGGTTTTGTGATCTGACTGAATTTACTTGATCATATGGCGAGATCCAGCTATTGTATGGCCTACCAGAGATCCTGGCATCATTATGGCGTTTGTGCGTGCGTGTTTTCCGCAGCAGAGGAAGAAACGGATGCACAGCGTCATTCATTCACTGCACTCTTTGCCTTATCATCTAGTGTGCACAAAGCCTGCAAATAGCAGCTTGTTAATGGCATTTGTTTAGTCTGAAAGGAAAATGTCAAAAAGGCCTTATTACAATATTAAGCTAAACTGAGGACAAAAAGAAAAATACACAAGCCGGCATAAAGACTACAGTATTTAATCCAGGGCATATTGCCATGTCAACAAACAATGTCTAAATGTCCATATTATGTGAAGAAAGGAAATCTTGTGCATACATCTATGGCACAACATACAGTACTCCCTAAGCTTATTGTGAAACCATTTAGCAATTAAGCTCAATTCACATAAAACAAGTAGCTTGGGAGTATTTGTTAAAATAAGTATTTGTTAAAATACTCCCCGAGCTCACTGTGAAATTGCAACATAAACAACCAAATAATGACTCATATACGTTAAAGCAGCTGCTGTTTAAATAATGCCTGACCGAAAGCCTTACTCGGGTGTTTAGGGAGAAGGTAAAGCAGTGTATTTTCATCCTATACATTATAAGGATTGGTTGTCTGAATAATGAGATGCGTAAACTCGTAAGAAAGGCAGAGATCTGCATTTTAAAAACTGAGCATACGGGAGAATCTGCAAAAAAATCAGAAAAAACTCTCCACAGCAAATATAATGATACATTTTCCTTCATTCAGCTTTCCTATTCTAAACTGAATGCCTTTTTTCCCCTTCAGCTCACAAGAGCCTCTTGTCCTACCCCATTACTTCCCATAATTAGCTATAATCGGTTAATGAATTTCCCCCTGAAAGAAGAACTACACACCAAGTCATTTTTTTCACAGTATACAACAGCTTCTTGCAGCGATATGAATATAATATGGGTGTTTTTTTTCCGACAGAATTCATATTTTGCGTTAAAAAAAAAACAAAACAAAAAACCTTTTCTCTTCAAACGTAGCTTGTATATGTCAGATGCTTGGACTGGATGGAAAGTTTGGTTCAGACTGTGGCCCCTCCCCGACTGTGACTAAAGAGGCAACTCTCAGATGTCTGCGTTGTTGTCCAACCAGGCATCCCTCACTCCTCTGTTGGATTTGTTTCCAATGTAATATGCAGGGAGAAACGCTTAGAGAAGAATTTGAGGGTGCATTTACCCTCAAACGTCTTCTGACATGCAGATTTTCAACGTTTCTCTGTTTGCTTTGTGTTACACAGAGGAAAATGGCCGACTGTGAGTTAAAAGTTATGACATTTTCCTAAAAAAAAAGCTTTATATCATAGTAATCACATGTCACTTTATCACCAGAATAAAGCAGATCATAATCAGGTCTTGTCACATGCAGCTTTTTCCAGTTTATTCTGCATGGCCGCTGTGTTTCCAGACTTACAGGCCGAGGCATCTGTTCAGACTAGCACGGCTGTGTGAGGCACTGAGAGGCCTGATGGTCCATGCAGATTTCTCCAGAGTGTGAACTCGTTCAAGACTGGAGATTCTGGCCCCACCGACGACTCATTTACAGTCAAAGCCCGACAAGATTTTTCAAACATGTTTGATTTTGTCTGCCTCAATCTGACTGGGCTTGTGCTGCGCAGCGTGAAGGCGGTCCAAGACTGAAATGTCAGAGCGATCCTGGCAATAGCCAATGCAAGTTTAGCTCCAGGGTTAATTAAAATAAAGCACAACTGCCTGAACTACAACTCATTCCAACAGCGGTACCTCTTATATAATAATTTCTTTATAATAACCCACATCAGAAAACACTTGTTATCTAAATACAGTAAAAAATGTGGACAAAATCAGTTTTCGCGCTCAGCTCAGGAACAATGGATGCATATCAGTGAAAGACTACATCAGGTAAAGTGTGTGATCCCTCATCTTCGTGTGTGTCCCCGCGCCTCTGCCCTGTCACAGGACAGCTAACTCCAGGCTGTGCGTCTCAGACAAGATGTAATCCGTTTTGCAGTGTGACCTTGCCAGCTGAGACTGAAATTCAATACCTCAATGACATTACTTCAAACCAAAAATTCAAAGAGGTTTCGCTTCATGTTTAACTCCGACTTCAAGAGAGGAAAAACAAAAACTCAAACTCTGTCAGATGAATGATCTACATTACCGCCATGATCAAAGTCCATATTTGTGAGTTAATTCAATCTCCCTCACATCCAAGCAGCTTTTATCAAGATTTCCTTTAAACCGTGAAGACCATTTTCCGCAGGCGGTCAAGTGCAAACGGGGAATGACTGGGGGGAGTAACCTGTGAGGTTTCATCTCGCGTGTAGCGCTCTGGTCAAACTGCAGTTTGGCTCTTTAAACACAGTTAGGCCTGGTGATCCTCAGGAAGTAATTTCACATTTACGGGAAGATCAATGACCCTGCGCTCTGCCTCTAATTGGTAAGAAAACAGATCATCAGCTCCTCTCAGAGCATCAAACACCAGGCACACCGGGACTCTTTTTTCAATCATAACACTTGCAAGATCTCCCAATACTCCTGAGACAATGTGTGCAAAACAGCAGCCCAGATGGCTTTAAAAATAATAATTCAAGCGAATAAGGACACCAAAACAGCCTAACTAAATAATAATCTATGGACTCTGTTCATCTTTCTGTTTGCTGTGCTATTACACATGTTTCATTCCAACACATGTGTCACGCAGTGGCCTCCAAATTCAACTATGAGCAAAGGCACGAGGCAAACTACTAGATGTCACACAGTGAGCAAACCAACAAAATCTGTTAGTCTTTATGGCAACGAATTATTTGGTATGTCTAAATGGTATCTGAATTATTAATAAGTCTTCATAAAATGTTTTTATGCAGCTGCAAACGGATACAAGGACAATGATAATTCATGTCTCTGTTAACACCTATAGGTCCTCATACAAGTGATCAATAACTGTATAAAGATTTGTTGACTGTCTGATAACCAGTAACACATCGCAGTGACTGAATATAATATAATCATATATTATAATCATTATAATCATATATTAAGGGTATCTGTGTTAATGTTGCAATTAATGATTTTAGTTTTACTTGATAGTTTCACTTAACTTTAGGGTTGAATCCATTGTGAACTGGGGTTTAAAATTATTCATAGATGTATTTAAAACTACTGAATACCTAATTATATGTGATTAAAACTATGTTATACTGTCATCAAGCATTCGTCATCTGTCCACAAACCAGTAACAAAGACATCAATAAACACAAAACTGTCCTTCTAACGTTTTAGAATATAGATGTATGTGTTCATTTACTAATTGCTTATTATACTCAATATAAACGCTAAACATCTAGATTACATTTGACTTCTTTCTAAGGGACACAGTGTCACAGGGATGTTGATGGGCTGAATATTTCTTTTTATGGTAAAAGCAAGGCTCTCCACGGTGTTATTAATTATTTCCGTGGATAAATACACTTTAGTACCATTCCCGAAACATCTCAAAATGATATACTCCTGCCAAACATAATATAGTGAAAATACAGCCAGCCAGAGCTGCTTAACAATTAGACCACCAACAGCCAGTGTGAATGAGTGAACTGGGGCCCAGGCAGCCGCTCTGCAGGTGCTGATGGACCGATGGAGCCGCAGTTTACATACTCAGTGATCTCCCAACAAACAGAGACCCCCCCCGCCTCCCCTTGAGCAAAACTTTAAATAGTAAATGAACTGTGTTTATGTAGCGCCTTTCTAGTCCTTAGACCACTGAAAACTTCCCTTTGGGAGCAGTTCAGGGTTCCGTATCTTGCCCAAGGACACTCTGACATACAGATTGGAGGAAGTCGGCAGTCGAACCGCCAATCACCTGACCTCTTTTTCCTGTGCTGCTACCTCTGAGTAGAGGAAAACCACACACCCACACTTTTAACTCCCCCTTTCCCCTCTATAATAATTGTAATTGAAACCCTGTTTTTTTTTTTATTTCTGCTGTCAAACCCTGAATAATGAATAAAATTTGTGCAACTGTTCCACACTCGCGTCCACTCTGAGGCCAAAACTTCCAAACAGCAACCAAAAAGGAGAATTTACATCATTATAAACATGTTACAAGCCAAAAAAAAAAAAAAAAAAAAAGCTTCATACACCACCACACCATCCAACCAGTTAGCCGCATGCAACACACTTGGCACAAAACAACTCCATCTCTGCTCCAGATCCCTTGGTAAGACTGGCCTGAGCGCGCCACAATCACAAACCACTGGTGACGCCAACATCACACCTCTAATTCATAACTCACCCGCTTGGCTTTTGAGGCGTTCTCCTGAACTCCAACTTTCAGGTGCAGCCAGAACACCGGCAAAACAGCACATCAAAAATAAATAACCAGCTGGCTAACGCAGCCCAAACGGATCACATTGACAGGGCTCTTATTTTACATTTTCCGTGTCACAGCTTGATGACAAGGCAGCGACTGAACGAGGCGCTGGCATGTTGAGCTTCACCAACCAGAGATAAAAGACTAAAAGAATTTCAAACATCAGATCACTGTGGGGTTTTTTTTTGTTGTTGTTGTTGTTTTGTTTTCTTCCCGGACTTGCGCCGCACAGCCTTAAGCATGATCTACAAGCCCCATCCGCTGAGATGACGAGGTTGACGAGGTTTGCGTGCATGCATACCTCAATACATTTCTACTCCATGCGTAAATATACATGCATACTGTGACGGAGGGATACAGTAGGATGGGATACGGTACAGCTTGACGTAGCTTGCCCATCTGAAGTAGCCAGCCAGGCTCTAAATATGGGCTGGAGAGGGGAGGAGAGGAGGAGGGGGGGGTGAACGGGGGGGTACCCGAATACACACATATACACACACCAAGCAAAATAAAGGGCAGTCACCTCTCCTGATCGCATTTTCTGACCGGATTCCTCGTTACCGACGCGATCCCAGTCCTGGTTGAGAGACCTGGGGAGGCACGTAGCAGCAGCCCCGCGTATCGCTTCTGGTGCACGAAGCGAAAAAATAGGCTGTGCGCTCCCGTCTGGACGGCTGAGCGGTCGGAACAACTTCAAACATTCAGGGCGAAATAGCAACACCGAGGGGGAAAAAACACGGAGAGGTGGGAACTTACGGCTCGCCGACACACGCTTCCTCCTGCCAGCCGGGGGAAACCGTCGAACAAATCTGCGGGTAAAAGAGAGGGGAGGTGTGTGTGTGTGTGTGTGTGTGTGTGTGTATGAGGGGGGGAGGCGGAGGGAGGTGTGTGTGTGTGTGTGTGTGTGTGGTGTAGGGGGAAAAGGACGCCGGACTGGTGCGATGGCAGAGCTCCGTAAACTGGGAGAGCTGGGGAGGAGTAGGAGAGAGGACGGTCGGTGGCGCTGCCTGCGAGATGTGTGTCTCTCTGCGTGTGCGCGCGCGCGCCTGTGTGTGTGTGCGCTCTTCCTGGTTGAGCTTCCACCGATCTGCAGAAAACTTCATCTGAACCAATTGCCAAACGGACCGGGCTCGCTTGACACCCCCGTCCTCCAATGACGGACAAACAGCTGTTTGTTGTGAAGGGAGAGGTTTGGGGGTGTGTGTGGGGGGTGAGATCAGTGACTAAATATTTGCGGGATCCGATGTAACTTGCGTCCACGGCGCTATCATCATGGGCGATGGATGTTACTGCCCAACCCCCCGACACACACATACACACACCAGCACCACCAGCACCACCAGTACGACGACAGACTGCCTCACCCTGTCATTTGTCGTGACCGAACCACCGCCAGTCAACCGCCGAGACTGTTGAAACACGTCCGGAGAGATCCGCGTGAGAGGCGAACGTGGAGGAGGGCCCATGCGGTGCACGTGAGATCTGGGGGGTTTAAACGCTGCCCGAGTTCTCACCAGTTATGAGACATTGACGAAAAACACCTAAAACAGCCTTTAAAGCCCAGACCTGCTACTGTTGTGAAAATGTGCGTTAGAGGGTTAAAATAATAAACAACTTTTCTAAAAAAAAAACTAACAAACAAACAAAAATAACAACTGATATTCTTGTTTGTATGGTCTATATTTTGTTATATTCCTTAGTAAATTAATAAGGAGGATTATGGTAAATATATGTACATATGTAAAATACAGTTTTTACAAGGCCCCAAACATCCTCTATATTAAAGGGCATTAATTGTTATTAAACCAATTAAGATTACAGCCCTCCATAATGTACCATGTTGGTTGTCTCACTAAGAACACATGCCGACAGTGGCAGAGGAAGCACTTACACTCTTATGTGCATGAAAGTAATAAATACGCACTATAAAGCACTTGAAACCTAAATCCTGCATTAAGGAGGTGTAAGTATTCTCAGCAAAAAGAACACGAGCATCAACATTAAACTACTCATTGTGTATTTGATGAGCAGCAGTTCAGTGGTGGATAGTGGCAGGTGTGAACGTGGAGCCCATCGTGCCATCTCGTCTTGCACCTGTTAGCAAGTTTAGTCTACAAAAATCATACTCATCATCATATTTCATAGTGAGGATTTTGTAGCCCCATCTCACAGTTATAAAATCGCAAAAGCTATATGGATTTGTCATATTATATTTATATTTTTAATTAGAATTCCCTAAACCAAAGTCTAAATGCCGTTTTAAAGGCTTCCTAACACTGCTAAAAACTCTAATGGGAATATTCTAAATCCTTTTAAATTCATTTGTCAAATTCACACTTGATTATATCTAATTTACTCAACATAGAAAAATTGTAAATTGGTGGGGTGTGGGGTGTAAACTCATACCCTCCAAGGCTGCTACAACTCTAGCTTCCCCGAGTAAATACCAAGGACATGACCTGAGTGTCCTCAATTAGAGCTACGGCCTTCTGTATAATCATGATCTAGTAACGAAAGCTAAAAAAAAATACAGCATTTCCTTTTCACGTGAAACAGTCCATGTGTAAACTAGGAAACGGAAATACTCAGGTAAAGTTCCTATGCTTCAAATTAGTAATTCACTGGGGTATTTGAGGAAATGTACTTTGGACAGATTATTCTAGTTTGTAATAATGTAATTTATTACATGTTATATACTTCCTGTTGCTGGTAGAGCTTAAACTTCACTCCCAAACAGGCAGGATCTGGACCGACTAACTCTGTGGAAGACATGACAGGTGTAATGTGGCAACAAACTTAAGATCTTTATTAAAAAGCTTGTATAGAGCTTTGTACGTCTCACTTTATAACTGACGGTCCTGCCCGTCAGTGTGTGGCATTGATCTCATACATCACTGATTATATGTGTAAATCAAAAGAAATGAATGACTTGGTGATTTGAAACTCGTAGGTTAGCCATTCTTGTATCTCGTCTGTCATTGTATACATAAAATGGTATCTTAAAGGCTGAGAGTTCCTCGTCTTATACATCTCTTACACTTAGAAACAAATATACGCCAGATCTTCGGTTTCTCTGCTCGATTAATGTGTTTTAACCACTTTGAAACTCTCAGTTACAAAATAATAGTTTCAGCAGTTTTAATAGCATCTGGCATGTAACGAGCATTTAGTTTGTTTTTCTTGCGCCCAGGCTTAAAGAGCTATTTTTTTTAGTGTAAGATGTTCTGCAGTCTGAAAGAATCACAACCTGTCATCAATGACAGCAGCCACTTTGCTACCTAATTGAAACTGCAGACTTTTTTTAATGGTTCAAAACGGTGATGAAAGCTGGAAGAGCTGGGCTCAATGGAAGTCTTGAACACAGTTATTACATAAATCCAATCTCTTTTTTTAAAAAGTGCCCATTACAGGCTGAGACTTCTTCTGCTGTGGGAGAGCAACTGAAGTGATAGTCACATTGTGTCCTGTCAAATGATCAATACGATTCAATCAGCTGATCCAATCAGTTCCACTGTTACATTAAAAACTAATCACTTATTATATGTCTTAGAGCAAAATTTACATTTTTCATCCTCCACCTTTGGATGGGTCATCACATCGTTACTAAAACTGTGCACCTAGAAATAAAATGGTTTGTATTGTTTGGTTCACAGGGGTGAAAGAGGTGGGGCCACTGACAGAGAAACAGACTCAAACCCAAATCATATGAGTAATAACCTTAAAATAACACTTCCTCTTTACTGTCTGAGCGTGGCCAGCTCGGCTTCATGTAGGTAACATTCAATCCATGTAGTGAACAGAAGGAAACATTAGCCGTAGCTTCTCCTACCACTGCTCTGCTGTACATCATTGTGCCCAGCGTGTTTTTAACAATCATACTCTCAGTATCCACGGGCAGTGCGTTCATAATAAATGAATCTGCAGCACATGATTTAGCATCCAAGTTGTGGTGTCAGGGCAAAAGATAAGGCTGTGAAGGTAATGTGTTCAACTTGAGACACTGGGCACCAGGGTTCACGCTCCATCTAAGATCAACAGCTGATGATGTTTTATCTCAGCAGTTAATCAAATACGGCCTGTCCAGCGCTAAACGGCAGAGAAATTTACAAGGAGGTGGTGAGTGTACTGAATATTTAACTGCTACACAACCAGAAAGGAGCCGATGGAGACTAGAACAGGCAAACAACTCCAAGTTAATGCAAATGCGGCGCTCTAATGTCATTTCTTGAAAAACTGCAGCCAAAAAAACAACCAAGTTCACATCAGCTGTGGCAAAATGCCTAAGAAAGCCCCTTCACTGATGGCTCAGTCTAAATAAAGTGTAAAATGAACATCCATATAATTAATTTACAACAGGCAAACAATTAATTCAGAGCTGTAAATAATTTTTTGGTATCTGTTTTCACCCGTTAATGAATTGCATGAAGAATATATATGAGGGATTTAATCAAAAGATATTAAGTCATTTTCTTTTCTGTACAGATGAGTACAGAGGACTGACGGAGAGCTTCATCACATGGTGCAACGTCAATCACCTGAAGCTCAGCGTCATCGGGGCGAATGAGCTGCTGCTGCTTTACACACATTGTTTAACCTGTTAGCATTGAGGATCTCTACAGCCAACACTGTTTCAAGGCAGACAACCAGGATTAGTGTCCCCAGTTCAGTGTCAGTAACCAAATGTGTAACATGTTCACAAACTACTCTTCTGTTCTTGAGTTATGGTGTTAAATAATGGCCACAAATGCGTTTTTGTAGAATATTGCGACGTCACAGTGAAGATGACTTTTGGCATTGTGGACGTCATCTCTTTGTCATCTTATATTATTAGACCTTTGTGTGAAACTTTATCATAATTAACGCATTCATTTTTAAATTATGGCAGAAAATGTGTTTGACAGCCAAAGTCTAATCAGTTTGTGTTTGAGTTCAAGGGAATATTTGTGCCAGATGTGAGGAAACAACCTCCAGGGGTGTTCCTGATTTACTGCATTCACAAGAATATGACGTTCACCATGACCTTGGCATCTGACTGCAAGAATTTAATCAGTTCATCTTTGAGTCCAAGTAGATGTTTGTACCAAAAAGAGAAATTAGCTTAAAGTGTTCTTGAGATATTGTGCTTACAAGAATGGGATAGAGTAGTGGGCAACCACAAAATGTAAAACCTCTGATCACAGATGCCGCTGATGTGGAGGCATAAAAAAAGAGAAAGATATCATTGAATGCTGCTTTAACCACGGCGACATAATCCAGAGCAAAACTCTCTATCAATTTACAAGAAAGTCAAGAGCAATGTCATACTAAATGATCTGAGAAAGAGGCTGATTCAAGGTTCCTCCATCACACATAAACCTCACAAAGCTGCCTTGTAATACAGTAAATAACTGTCTGGGTCAGAGTAGTTGGAGAAACTTAATACTTTTAATACACAGGATATGATTGCATCAGGTATAATAAGATTGAGTCCTTCTATCTCCTTTTAAGAAACTACAAAACTAGTTTTACAGCCTCCTTTCAAGTGTCCAGGAGTTGAATGTTTCATGGTATCTCACTTTAAAGTCAAGAGCTTTAGTTGGTGCATTCAATCATTCACTTAAATAGTAATTGCTATCAGTCGGAGATGCTAACAGGGGCAAACTGAGCTTCACCGCCTGCAGCTGTTACAACCGTCCCTTGAGTTGCAAGTAGACGTGTGCGTTTTTAAAACATCCGGGGGAAAACATCAAGTTACAAAAGTACAAAAGTACAAAAAAAAGCAGGGAAATGAACCTCAAATTGTGTTAAAAAGACATAAGAAATAAAAAAGCAGTGACAGTAAGAGAGGTGGATGGCTCACAGGAAGTGGCACACAGGGACAGCCGTACCTCTGTCCACATATTGATACACGTATCTGAGTGCTGACTGCCTCAAAGCACAGCTACACACCTACATCTCAGAGCCAGACATGAAAGCATGGGAGCCACTGTGGACAAAGAGTATATGGCAGGGCGAAAATTAATTTAATAATCAGGGCAGAGCGTCTACACTTAAAGGGGGCAGCATGGGTTAATTATTGAATTAAACATATATCACCATGAAAGGACAGTTCAGCACACAGTCCCCGCTCTGACTAGCCTTTGTTATAGAAGTATACAAACCGGGAGAGGCATTAACGGGGAAGGGAACAGACTATCAGATATGATTTGTTTCGGAAAAGTGAACTTGTGTCAAGCCCGGTGTTTAGGTGCGGGGTTTCCTCGGGACAATGACAGTGAATGGACATAAACAAGCCTCTCCTAATGAAACCAAGCAACCGCGGCACTAATCTCGCTTCTCATCGGAAGGTGCTCCTCCCGCATGGAGCAGCTCAAATGACAAAGAGTGTAAACACATAAAATATTTGACTACGTGTTACACGCAATCAAATGTATAGTCATTCACACAGGTCCAGATCGTAAGACTTTCTATGCAGAATCAGGTATAGACTTTAAATGGAGTTGTGCTGTATTATTTTGTGGTTTTAAATGTTCAGGAAAAAAGCCTTAATCAGTATTAAGTGGTTAATGATTAGCAGAGGTGTACAGTAGTAACAGGCTTTACCATGTAGTATCATTCAATAGAAGTACTTAATTTTACTCAAGTAACAGGAATAACACGACTATGCTAAATATCCACTTATAAGTAAACGTCCTGCATTCTACTTAAGCACAAAGGTTTTATCAGAAAAATGTACTTACAGTATAAAAAGTACTGATAGTAGTGTGACTGATAATGTGCTGCCTTATTAGATAGTTAATATTAATGTCTCAGTGCACATTAGCATTTTACTGTTGTAGCTGCTCAAGGTGTGGCCCGTTTCATCTACATTACACATATACAGTTAATCTCAGAGTCCAAGAGTCACAAGTTATAGCTGAGGGGTTGTGAGATGATTAATGGGAGAGGAGAGAGGAAGAAGAAAGTTTTGCTTGGAAAATGTGACTTTTTCTTTTTAAATTATTTGTCTCATCTTTGAAATACTGGATACGTTTACCTCATCCGGCCCCGGAAAAGTTTTAAATCAGACCACCTGAGAGGTTAAGAGGCCATAGATATATAGTATCATAAAATAAAATACTCAATGAAATGCAGAACGATAGAATTATACTTAAATACAGTACTTAAGTTAAATGTACTTGCTGGTACTCAGTTAATGTACTTGCTTTACACCACTTCATGATGAACAGCTGACAGACATGGAGGACAGCTTTGTGATGTCAATGCTTGCAGAAATGCCTCGTATCAATACTGTGGAGTTTCTGAGGAAGTTTGAGTGTATATTTTAAGTGTTGCAAAAGACTGCAGAAACAATTCTAGTGGGTCTTATATCATTGCTGATTTAAGCATTAGATTTGTATGTTGGCAGGGACCCACTGATAATTCACAGTGGATTGGCTTTACAGTAATGGCTCAGTTATTAGTCCTGCACGGCTATTTAATGACGGGTCTAGGTGTGAGTCATTAAAACACTTCTATATTACGTTTTATGACATTTATGATGGTTTAGTGAGGTGGGGTGCGGTCTGTTGAATCAGAGAAGAAATGTTATAAAGAGGTGCTGCATGGTGAGCGTTAGTCTGCAGAAGAAACTCCAAGAGATTAATGTTCAACTACAATAAACTGGTGGTGTCAAAGAGTGGCCCGGCTGATCAGCCTTTCTCATTCAAGCTGCAGGATAGTCTCATGGCGGGACTGGAAAAAGGCAAGACTTGGCAGAAAAGAAGCAGTAAGTCATTTCTGATAGTGTGAACAAGAAAGAGCATTAGTAAAAGGTGGCTGCTGGTTGATAGTGATGAGTAGGAGCATAACAAAGCACATCTACTCTAATGCTCCAGTGTCGACCCAAGCGCTGTAATTAATGTTTGTATTTCAGTTGCATGCAACTTTGGAATTCTACCAATTATAAGGTGAAATTGTTTTCTTTTGCAATTGGCAGCATTTCTTTGACACCTCCTAAATGCAGTGTAAATCAGTTAAGGCTGGTTCAGCTTTAACATCTGAGTGTTGCTGCTGCCTTACACATATGACTTGACTGAGCTTAATTTATTAGTTCAAAGTTGCTGCATGAGTTTTGAAAACGTAAAAGCAACTGCGTGAAGTTCACTAAACTTGAGATGACAAGTCCTGTGAACTCAACAGCTGCTCGGTCACACGGACAAACACGCAGTTTTGCTTTCCATTCACTCTTTCTCCGTTTGAGGAGTCACTTCTTCTCCATCGCTTTTTTTTTTTTTTACATGAAGAATTTACAGCTGCAGCGGCTTCAGCTGGGGCGCCTTTGTGGCAGAGTCAGTACAAAGGTAACCAATTATCCAATTTATTTCACATGAAGGCAAAGAGTCAGTCTGAAGTCCATGAAACTGGCAGAAATTTGTCTGGCAGAACTTTTCTGCTTTTCTCGGCTCCTGTCTCATTAATCAAGCCATGACCCTTCAGATTTATCGTGTGACTCTCTGGAAATCTGTATATCAAATCTAACTGTATATTAAATCTAGCTCCATCTCAACCAGCCACGTCAGACATATGCTAATTACCTGCTAATACATCAGTATCGGTACTTTGTACTTTTCTTCCACTACTGAAATATTAAACATGGGTGTTTGATGCACAATCCCGATATTAAAAGCGCATGAATGAATTACACGTATTAAACAAAGGGGTTTTCCTATTAGATGATCAACATAAACAGTTAAAACAAAGACTGAGATTCAAAAGCATAGGATCTGGAATTAAACAGTCGTGACATTTTAACAGAGTTTCCGGATCCCAGTCAGTTTCTATACAAACAGGAAACTGTCACCACAGACACAGGCATTCCTCACACAGATCGTTGATCGACTGTGGCGTTTAATAGGCCACTACTGAAGTGCTGAAACATTTACACTTAACTGGTTTTCGTATACAACTCCATGTCTCATTATAATCTGTTAAAAAAAGGGAACAGATGAAAGGAATCTCTCTCTAATTCTTGACTCAATGAAGCCCTTCTGTTGCCACTTCCCCCACCTTCCATCTCTCCTCAGCAGCCTGCGCTGAGGATCTCTCACTGACGAACCCGAGCCTCTGGTGCTTCATCTATGATGTCATAACGGCATCATCCGTTATGAGCTCGTTGCCGTTTATGACCTAATTGGCACAACAGTGATGTGGGCTAATTGCGTTGGCATTTGTGAAGCCTCCACGGTTTACCTGCGCGGTGCATACGCGCTGGATTGAACCAATGGCTGCCCAGCCCTCTCTCTCTCGATCTGATTGTTGATCAGTCTGATTTGTTTATTTTCAGTCAACACGTTAAGTAGCCCGTTTAAGGCCCCACGTGTGTCACGCACCCCAAGACATGCCACAGATGCATGAGCCTTAAAGTTTGCAACCCTTCACGCACCCGCACGCACCCGCACACACACATACACAGAGGGACTAATGTCCAGGTGGCCACATCTCGCATCCATCCAGCCAATCCTTATATTAGTGAGCTCGCCGGCAGCAGCCAGCCTTATCACTGACCTTGTGTCAGCCTATCCCGCGGACAAAGCACTATTATCGCTTTGGCATTACACTTTGGTGGCTTGCTGCTGGTGCTGGTGGAGGAGCAGTGGAGGTTGTGGGGGAGGTGGGGGGGTGCTATGATAACACCACATTGCATGGCCAGTCGGAGTGAGTACCACTCCCTGGGAATCTCCTTCATCATCATGGCCATTATCTGCCTCTGCAACGTCCTCCAGACATGACTAAAAAGCATGCACAAAAGAGGAAAGCTGCCTGTGCAACCCGTGCTCTGCCTGAATAAAAAAAAAACAAAAACCCAGAAAGCTCAATGAGAGACGGTAATGTGGAGCAGCCGCTACTTACCGTACCGTAGCTCCGTGTGGCAGGCACGATCTCGTCTGGTTTTCAATGGTGTGAGGATCCAGTCAGGGCACCTTGTTTTCCAAATGGCTAGGTAAGACAAGTCCGCCTCGTCCGGCTGGTTAACCGATGCAGCCCAACTAGAGGAAATAAACACGAATGTCGCCGATGTTTCGCCACTCCACCCGAAAGGAGCCCTCTTTTTTTTTGAGAAATCGACGAGAGCAGAGACCGAGCAAACAACTCTCTTCTCGCAAGTAGAGGTAACACTCCTTTCCGAGACGAGCAGGGTTTGCTCAGGATGTTTGGTCTTTTTTTTTTTTTTTTCTTTTTTTTTTTTTTTTGCTCCTATCCCATCCACTCCTCCGACGCCAACACGGCTGCAAACCTTGAGTGTTGCTCGCTGGAGATCCCGCACACACACGGACGCACACGTCGCTTATATCCGTCACTTGGCGTTAAGACTGTACGCAGCTTTCAGTTTGCGCACCAGTCGGTGTGTTGCTACTGAACAACAACTAGCAGCACAACATGACTGACTGACTGCAGCGCTGACAGACGGGGTTGGGCTGGGTTCTCCCCCCTCCTCCTCCTCCACCTCCTCGTTTTCCTCCTCCTGACACGCAAAGTGTAGAAATCCTCAACAAAAGTCTCGCTTAAACATTACAGACCAAGTCTAAGAAACAAATGTTTTACATAACAACAGCAACAAGAACATCCTCATCCTACTTCTGTGCTGAAGCATGTGATGGCAACATGGTGAGTCTTTTAAAGGGGTATCCACGCGTAACTGCAGGCGAGGGTTGCCTGTTTGGATCCACCCCCGTTAACTTTTCTTGGAGGGATGCGCTGTGGCGTTAATTGGACACGGTGGTGACTGACAGGCAGTGCGGAAGCACCTGTATACAAGCCGGTGTGCCTCGAAGTGGGACTCAGGCCAGGAAAACCTCTCCTGTGGTGCCTGCAAAGGCTCTGTGCCAAGGGTGCCAAGTATGGGTCCACCCCAAATTATATTCCCAAGAAATGCTGTAGTCTATATAATCATACATGAGCCCCAAAGCATAAAGAGGAAATATGCCATTGGAGGCTTCATTTAGTCCAGAAATGGACACACTAACTTTCCATGTTAAGTGCCTCAAGGGGCATAGATCCCTGGGGGTCCCAAACCCTCCAAGTTAAGTATATCAATTTGAATAATATGCACCATTAAAAAAAAAAAAAAAAAATCAATTTCAACTAAATGTGCAGTTCTGCATTATTACCTAATCTTATGCCTGTCTGTTGCCCCCAGCTCATAATAATTAACTACTTCATTTATTCCCTTTGGGGAAATGTATTTTATTTACCCTGATTACAGTGATATTTACACACACACACACAAACACACACTAAAACCAGTATACATGGAGTGGATGTGGAGAGCTATCACAGCCATGCACTACACAGCTCTGCAGTATAGTGCATGGCATGTATAACCTGAGTGGTTAGGTGCCTTGTTCTGCAGAGCCCTAGAGGTGAACTGGCACCTCTCTAGTCCACACTTCATATTAAATGGTCCATGGATTTTAACTTTCTGTGTCAAAATTCATTTTATGTGTTTATGTTAGTTTGTATTTTTCACAAAGAGTGTATTCCTGATCAAAACTGTATTTAATCTAATTGCCTAAAACTAACTGACACAATGTCCAGGTAGTTTTTCAGGATAGGAGTACTTGTTAGTCTTTGGTTCTTTGGTGTATCACTGTAAACACAGTCAGACAAAGAATTTTATGTTCATTAAGTTCTCTCAAAGTCCATTGTTCCCAAAGTAGGATTTACTAAACTAACAACCCTACATTTAATTTTATTTCTGAACAAAGTCATCAAGATTTTCACTTTGGTAGCGAGACTGTAGCTGACTTGTAGCCACAAGACAGAATCCAAATCAACCGTGCATTTCAGTATTTGAGTCTCCTCTATAAACTCCATTTCACAGCTTTAATTGACTCCACAGACAAGTGATTTTTGAACAGCTAACAGTGTCACCACAAGTGTCAAACACATTTTATTTTGATGAACTGGTAATTAAATGTAATTCTTCCACCAAGCGAAATGATTCTTCAACAGCAGCTTCACAAAGTGATTGGCAAGTGATGCAATCTGATTGCTGCAGGTCCTGCATATTAACATTTAGATGGGATTTTTATGCAGCATTGTGGGCTGATGTGCTGTGGCTCAAGTCCAGGTTGAGTCCAAAGTCCCATTTCTCAGGTTGGAGTTCTAATTATGAAGATCATGTGCAAGTGAGATCTTCAGTCCTTATAGGCCAAGTCTAAGTCTCCACTCTGAATAATCCACACAGGAACTTAATAAAAAGAAAATGTAAGACTCACAAGTAGTGAAGGCCTCTTTCAGAGCACTTGTCACAGTAGAAGAAAATCAGATCTTAATAATAACATTAATAATGGCTCCGGTCTATTCCAATGTTGGGTCCAAATGTCTTCTGCCAAATGTGACATTAGACAAAGTCATGTACTGTATTAACAAAACTGATGGTAACCCAACCAATCAAAACTGTGGACTTAATTCTGTGTACAAATGTAATTTCTTAATGGTTGTGTTCACACTTTGTTCAAAACATAGCAATTACATGCAAATCTAATGCTTTAAGCCAGTTTAGCCCCTGAACCTACAAAATGTATCCTATTTGTCTCATGCATTAGCTGTAGAAACAGACTTGTTTCCAATGAATTATCCCTTTCTCCTCTTTAGTTCAAGAAAAACAGGGAAAAGAATAACCGTGGTGTCATAGGAGGAGGACTACCATGAGGTTGCAAAACTACATGCTCCCTTCAGTTTCCATAAAACTTATTGGTCAGAGATATGTTAATCAAACCTAGTGTGTACACAGTCCTGACATACAGGTAAAAATCTAAAAGTAAGTGGGAGCTCCTGGGAGGGTAAACCATAGGCGTGTGGGACCTTTTACATCCAGGTTAGAAGAAATGAAGTTAGAGATGCCAATATCAGCTTGTCATTTATTTGATCAGTCCACCACTTTGGTACACAGTCAAGATTAAAATGTCTTCCATCTGAAATGTCTGAAATAGCAACACCATGAGGTTGAGCTATTGGCTGGCTCATCCTATTGGATCATTCTGCTGCAACAGCAGGTCAAAACTGTATCTGCAACTAAAAATATTCCCTATGATAGCCTTAGCAAAATTAATGTTAGCATGCTAAGATAGTGAAGATGATTAGCGAGCTGATGCTAGCATTTCACTCAGGGCTCTGCTGTGCCTATAAGTACAGCCTTGCAAAGCTGTTAGCATGCATGTAGGCATGTCTATGCCCTACAATCATTTTTGTAAGGCTAAACCAATGCTAAAATCTGTGGGGTTTCAGTCTAATAAGGGGGTTTATAGTTGGGGTTTTCCACAAAGCACAGTCCAGACAGTCTGTATACAAAATAACAAGGATAACAGAATGTGATTTATGGAAAACCCCAGCTATACCCCACTGTGTTGGACTGAGACAACATAGATTTTTGCTTTGCGTTAAAGTTACACTGAAAAAAGAGACACACATTCAATTAACTGTGTCAATAGATAGGAACAATGAAATCGCTAGCAAAAGCCATTTGATCAGGTCTCTGATTGATCATTATTGAATGGTGAAAAAGGACTACAACTTCCTAAGCTGTCCAGGCTCATTATGCAACACAGTTTACTCATTTACTGCCAGTATAGGGCTTATCCTTAATTACGTGTGCATGCTAACATACATACACACACACACACACACACACACACACTCACAGTGGGATTCACAATTAAGCTGAATCAGGATGCAGGGCTTGGTGGAAGAGCATGCCTGCTAACTAGACGGTGTCTTATAAGAAGGAAAAGGAGACAAGCTGGAACATGAACTGGTCCTGTGTGACAACAAGGGTCCAGAAGCCCCATTATGTCTTTTTTTTGTCCACCACACCCGCACGCACGCACACACATACATAAACACAGACTCATATTCCTCGTGCTGATTATTTAATTCCTTTAATTAATTATTTACATTTAAAGTCTTAACTACTCTGATTAACTGAAAGAGATAATCTTTTCTTTCATCCAAACCTCACTGGTTTATCAAAGTGACCTCATTTGTAAAGATGTCAGTTTTCTCACACACTCTCTTCTCTTACACTCATTTCACTATCGATTCTCTTACTCTGAAACAGGAAGTGTGTTGTGTTTAGAGGCTCGACTGACACAGTGAACACTATCAAAGTCTCACTCTCAGCTGCAAACATTTCCTCTCGGTATGAAAACTGGAAAATCACACATATTTATCAGGTATATAAAATACACAAGGCAGATACGCTGTTAAGATCAAGGCCAAACCATTTATATAGCAACTGATGCAATCACTGGTGTTTCTATCTTAGCATCTCAATTACATGTCTTTTAATTTCCTGGTGAGCTAACTGGGGCTTTGACATATCTCCCCAAAAGTTTTGTACCTTTAATGATTACTGCTAAATGCTAACAAATGGGAGAAGGGGGATATGTTAAGAAAGATGTCATTAAATTCATTTCACAGCAGTGTACTTTAATTCAGAACATAGCATGCCAATTAAATCACACAATGACAAAAAATGTGTCAAAGCATATAAATGAGCTCTTGCAGGAATTGCATTTGGTGATGTCAGTCAGTGGAAAAACATGTCGCCACTTCAAATCAGACACTGTGCTGGTCTCAAGATGAAGCTTTGAAAAGCTCAGAGGTAAAACTTTAATGATTGCCAGCCTTCAGTGTTTCCAACATCCTCTTGTTTTCCTTCCTCTGTAATGAGCAAAGCCAATCAGCGGTCTAGATTCTTTGCCACCTTTGAGAACTTGACAACAAGGGTTTATAGGCAGCTAAGTCTGGAGAGACAAATCACACTACAACTTCGCTCTATGCTGGGGAGTAACAGCTCTGCCTGCGTCTGTGGCCAGAACACAGAAGGGAAATATTTTGTGTGATCTACATTACTTTCAATAATGGCTGGCTTCTCTGTCGACGTCCTGGGATTCAGAAGCTTTCTTTCCTGCATAGGAATTGCAGGTAATCTATTTCTCATCCTCTCCATCATCCATACCAAGTTCTCCAGGGTCAAATCCTTTGAGTTGTTTCTTTTGGGACTGGCTTTGGCCAACTTGGAGGAAATTATCATCATAAACATCTATGACAGTGTCATCCTGGAGGATCCCTTTACCGTCACAGGCACTTTGCCGTGTCGTTCATTCAAGTTCTTTACCATGTTTGGTGAAAATGCCAGCATTCTCTTCACTGTACTCATCAGCATCTTCCGCTACCAGAAACTGAGAGACGCTGACAAGAGGGTCAACCTCCCAATCTACCTGGACAGCATCAGGTCAGCCTGGATGGTGAGTGGGGTTTGCGTGATGCTCTCTGTGCTTCTGAGTGTCCCCATTTTTGGCATAAATCTTACAGGTCTATTGGGAAACACTACAAGAAACAGATCCGCCTGCCCTCCAGACTTCTTTCAGTGTAGTAAAAATGCCTGCCCCACACTCAACCGCTTTTACAAGTACCTGTTCATTGTGGTGTGCAACCTGCTGCCTCTGATCATTGTCACAGTCACCAGCTGCCTCATCATCACAGTGCTAGTGAACCAGAGGAAGACAGTGACGCCAGTGGTGAGCGTGAGCGGGTCAAGCCAATTCGGCAGGAAGAGCAAAGGTCCGAAGCTCCAGCGAAGCACGATAGCTGTACTGGCAGCTATGGGATTGTTCCAGGTAGACTGGACTCTCTACCTGATCTTCCAGATGACTGTCAGCCCCACTGAATTTAGTTTTTGGGCTGAAATGGAATTCTTCATCTCAATTTCCTACACATCCATCAGTCCATATGTGTACGGGATTGGGAATAATCTGTTCTCTCTCAAGAACTTCATAAAGAAGTAGTCTAAAGCTTTTCTTCAGGCCGGAATGGTTTTTGAAATTGTGCTAAACTTTTGAGTAACAATATTCATATATGTTTTTGCTTGCAAATATTTTTTTTTGTAAGTTCATATTATAAAAAGTGACACTCTAGCATTAAACTAGGTAAGTTAGTTCAATGAAAGAAGAAGTTAGCATTTTTAGAAATGTCACCTTTCTCTGACCTTTCATAAGTAACAGATTAATAACAGATTACAGCTTTCTGTTCTATTTTCAAACTTTTATTTAAATCTAATATGAAATTCAAAAAGTGTGCATCTAATCGAAATTACTTATCAGTCCCAAACTTTTAAATAATTCATGTCTAGCAGTAATAAAAGCACTGGCAGACTTTTTTTTTCTGGACATGCTCTGTTTCAGCCTGAAATAAATACTAACAAGTCTCTGCTACTCTCGGATAAATGCAAGCATTCATGCTGCTTTATTATTCAATTCAGAATGTAACAGTTGTATTTGTGTATAAACTCTTGTGTGCAGACTGTACAGACCAACATAACTTGTGTTTACAGGAGAGTAGAATTGACTGAGGAAGAAATTTTGCTTCCCACATGGTCTCATAGGTAGAATCAAACTTGCCCCAGCCTCCTCGCTTTATTTGCTGATCTTTAAATGGAATATAAATGCTGTTGTTTTCATCATGAGACACAGTGGCCCAACCACCGATGCAAGTGTAGGAGAGAATTTAAATTTTGTGGTTGAAACATGACTGAAAGGGACTCACTCACTTGTGCTTAAAGTGAAAGTTATTAGGTCACATATTAGTCACCGAGTCTGACTGTAACCAATTTAATTACATTAATTTACATCTAGAAGATCACGAATCTCTGATAATATTGAGTAAAATGTTACTTTGTTATCTATAAAAAAATAACTACAGGGACCATAGAAAGTCTGTACACTATCCTTTGTTCTTGCTGCTGATTTTACATTAGTAATGTCACAATTTGGGTAGTACACACTCATATCAAACACTTCATATTCTGGCTTCTTTATATAATTTGTGCAGATATTTAAAGCACTTTGACAACGTACAACTTAGGAAAAAGGTCATCTGCAGTATTTATAAGATGAGACCAACAACTTTAAGTTTTGTGGTGAATTGAAAGGAGGAATGTCTATTTTTGTTCTGAAAATCCTATTATAAAAAGGTGATCTGAATTTGCTCTTTCACAAATTGAAATTTCTATCTGTTCATCATTAAAGAAAACAATAAATGTAATTAATATATCCAGCCTTTATTTTTATTGTTTTCTTCTGAAATCAGTCCTTGTTGCAGGAGATTAGAAAAATGACAGGAGATGTTTTTGTAATATTACAGCAATTAATGCCACTGACAGACGTTATTTTGTTTAAAATAAATGTGTGTTTCTCTTAAACATGAAAAGTGTAAACTCTATGTAACAGCCTTTCAAGTTACATCCACCGCGATCAGATATAAACATATTGTCGTAAATGTGTCAAACCCCGAATAACTGCACAGGTTGCAGGATTAACCGAGCATGGGGAAGTGCTCTGCAGGAACAGGCTGCAGCATCTCGCCACGAGATCTCCACGTGGAGCACAAAAGATGGGTAGTTTCATATGGGCTTCGTTCCCACTTCCTAGTCCCGGTTAGACCCCGCCCTACAGTTGGCTTAATAACGTGTCACTGTTGACGGTGAGATAATTCAGTCGGTCTACTTGCATTATAGGTTGTATTATAAACTTACATTGGATTCTGATCTTTGAAGGGAGGTCGAGTTGTTTGTTGCTCTGTGTTTTATTTTCACCCCACAAACCATAAAACACAAACGCCTCAGATCATATTTGACTTAATCAACTGAAAATGTAATTTGGTGTTAAATCCCGTGTCTACAATCATGCGGAACAGTTATGAAGCACACTCGCCATAGTGATTTAATGGTTTATTTATTTAAATATTTTCTGCTGGGAGCATCGAGCCATTGGCCACAGCCCAACCCCCTCCCCTTCTCCACTGATTCAGAGCTGTGGTGGAGATTAAAGCCTCTTCCTTCCACTCCGTTTGTTGTTTTACTTTATTAAAAAAGAACTCACTTCTCGGTCGCATTTAGATATTAGTGCATTTTAAGTAGACTATAAACAGCGAGCTTCACTCTGTAGATTGCTGATTTAGATCTGTTTGGTTTATTAACTCTGTGGCCAGCAGGAGGCTTGTGTCGCCATATGTGGAATATCTCACGAGTTTAGATCTAATTTTGGGGGTTAATATAGTTTATGAAAAATGTATAGAGAGGACATTCATTAAGGCTAGACCACAAAAATTAAAGGATAAAATGCTTTGCTAAATATGTGCTGATCTGGGTTAATGATTCATAATTCATCAAGCGTTTTACCTTAAGGCTATAGGCACCATTTTGCTTAACGATACCAACCGGCCTATGTATTTTTATTTATCTTTTTCTGGAGAAAATAAACTTAAAGTTTGTGCTTCATTGGCTGTTGAAGTCCGCCTAATAAATAGGCACTGCCCGACAGTCACCGTGCTCTAGTTTCCCTTTCGAAATAAAAACTACGGAGACCAGTTTCAAAAAAGATATAAAACTATAATTAGCGGTTTATTTTTTAAGATACAAAGTAATGTTTCGCTAGGCCTAGGGCAAGTAGTCAATTTTAACTGCAACGTCTCGCCGCCATCTTATTTGAGAAACACCGCCGGTCAACATTGTTTTGCGGCGTGTATTTTGGCATTTGCAGGAAATGTAAACAGTAAATTCATTTAGACTGCGCGGCTTTATTTTGATACATTGTCACGCGGGGGTAATAATGACATATAGTGGTACAAATTAACTTTTTTTTATCAGTGGTGGGTTTGGGTCAAATTTCTAGACCACTGCCACCATGATAAAACAACTGGCGGAGGGAGCTCGCGCATTGGCCGCTGGAGCTCAACCGCCATGGCGAACGTGTTACGTCACAGCCCGAGAGCACGGATGTGTGTGTGTATGTGTGTGTGAGAGGGAGAGAGAAGGGCCGTGAGGAGTGTGTGTATGTGGTTCAGGGAGGGTGAGAATGTAAATGTGATCGAAAAGGTAGAAGAAGTGAAGGAAATACAAAGGGAGGAAGAGAAAGTCTCGGGTCTGTGCTCTCAGTCCAGGAACTACACATCCGAAACATTTTCGCGCAAACTTGCAGAGAGTTGTCCTTACCGGCGCGCGGACTGAGCTCGAGGTGGGAACAAGCGAAAAAAAAAATCTCCGGGATGGTGGACTCCCGCTTCCCTCGCGCTGGCGGCCTGGGAATCACGCGCCATTGAAGGGGGGTGATATTGTGCATGCGCTTTGGCTTCACTGTGTGCACGCTCGGGTCGGTCGATGCGAGCACACTGGCGTGGCTCTCGGCCTCCATTTGCCAGTTTGTGTTTATGTTCGAGGGATTCACCGAGGCCACATCAACGGCGACGACGACGTGCAACAGTTGGAGTTTCATCGCGAACGTTGTTATTGTGTCGCCGCCGTAGGCCACGAGGCATTCAGCCGATATTGAAAGGTGAGGCGTTAGTGAAACCTGCAACTTTTCCAAGTTGGTGAGTGGTGGAAGCGGGCGGCCTTCCTCTCTGCGGTGTGTGAGGAAGAAAGAGCTGTTGTCAAACAACTTAAATTCTTAGCGTGGCTTCTTCTTTCGGGGGGGGGATAGTTACACGGAGGAGAGATAGGAATTACTGTCGTAAACATGCCGGTAATAAGCCGTTAGAGGCGCCCGTCGGTACGATTAACACCTTTTAGGTTACAGCATCTGTGTGTTGATGTGACTGTGTGATTAGTAAATTGACCCGAGGAGGCCAGCGCGACAGGAAAACAAGTTGCGTTTGCAGCTTGTGCTCTGTCGTCGACGGAGGTGGTTTCATGTTTGCTGCAGAGGTAGAAACGATGAGCGAAGGGTCTTCAGCGTCTCATTCACACTTTAAACACAGGCCTGCCCGAGCTGGTCAGCCATGTCCTCAGCTGGGTGATATCAGGCAGCCTATTGGCCAGTCACACCAAAGAGGTCTTGCAGCCCTCCGCGCGAAGGCAAAGTCCACTTGTCTCAGAGAGTGAAGACAAATTATACATTAAACTTAAAAATACTTGAACGTCACCTTTTCTTGCCAGTCCTTAATCTACTTGCTATTAGAGACATGCTGGTTTTAAGGGATATAAAGCAAAAATATGTTTTGATGGTGTATTTATTTATTTATTTTCTTAATTCCTACTAAATTTTTACCTGTTGACCCACTATTTGTGACTTATTGCTGTGGTTCAGATTTAGTTAACATTGATTTTATTTTATATTTTCTTTTTGCAAATTACGGTTTGTAACATCATCACAAGTCGTCACACTTATTTTGAGAACTGTTGAGGCTTACTAACTACTTGCATAAGTCCAGTGACAAAGCAGCTTTTTTTATATAACTTCTCATGTTAGATATAGTTTATAAATACATGTCTTAGATTTCCTTTTCACAAGTGAAACAAGTCATCACCAGCTCATCACAGGACCACATATGGCCCAGAGTTGTTAATAAATGATCATTTCTCCATTAGTTGCTAATTTATTTTTCAGTAGGGTGCAGCGGCCTATCCTAAAACTCTTCTGCAATGGTTGGACTCTTGAATTCCTGTTAGACACAAAGACCTCTTCTATAAATCATGCAGATCAGATAGCTAAAAAATGAGTTCCCGGTGCGTAATGTTTTATGACAAATTCACACAGCAAGCAACATGCCAAGCCAAAGGTTTTAATCTCCCTGTTGTAGATGAGTCTGACATGAAAATGTATTGATGACCGTAGCTGTCTCGTTTATTCATTTGATTTTGCAGAAAATATGGTAGCACCTTTTAAATGTAGACCGTGTTTGTTAACAGCCAGTATGCCCTCGAACGCGAGCTGGTTGCATCTAACGTTACAACACCCGTGATGCTCCAAGTAGCTGAAAAGTGCTAGCACTTAACAGAACTGTGAGGTGTCCCCCTGCAAATGATTCAGTATATATTTTGAAAAGCTTGTTTCATATGTTCAAGGCTAAATGTTTCAGTAAATAGTGCTAGTCTAATTTTGCCACTTTCAACACTTTAAAAGTAGAGCTGGACATTTGTGGATTTACTGATTGCTGAATATCTCGAATTGCTTACATTTATTGATTCATCAAGCATTACTCATTTCTTTTAAATGTTGGCCCTGCTTGGATCACCTGAAATTGCTTTAAAATCAGCAGTGTTTGGGTTGTATTTGGCTGTCATTTTTATTTTATCTCTTGTGGCTTTGTCTGTTTTTATCATTTATGTTTTGGTCATGAAATGTGTGTTATTTCTCTTAACATTGCTACACTATGTTATTAACGTCATCAGGATAATTATTTTTATATCGTTTCTGTTAGGTATCAGCTGAAGTGGGATGACCACAGCTTTTAGTGATGCCTGCCACAGACTCTGAACTCATGTCAATGGAGGACCCCCGTGCATTGGAAGATGAGGAGAGGAGCTCCTCTGTTCCTCCTCCCACCGCCCTCTCTTTAATTCCTCTTGTTCCGTCTGCCCAAACACCAAATTTCACTAGTGAGACTGCGATTGAGACCAAAGCTGTCTCTATGGCAAGTACTGACTGCAGCTCGGCTCTCTCTTCACCTGCTGAAGCTAGCCCAGCCAAGGCAACTGTGACATCACCTACCATTAATGGTACAGTTGAAACAAGACCAGCTACCTCACATATAGCATCTGCATCAGACTCACTAACATGCACAGATACGAGTCTCGTCAACATATCAGAATCATCGCCGTCATTGCCAGCCTTGCCGTCTACCACATTTGGCAGTCCGGACCAGGAAGCTGACTTTCCTGCTGTGCTGACCTTCAAAGGTGTCGGCGTGACTCTGGAGAATAACAGTGTGTGGAAGCAGTTCAACAGCTGTGGGACGGAGATGATTCTCACTAAACAGGGGCGCCGCATGTTCCCATATTGCAGGTATCGGCTGGCTGGCCTAGATCCCAAGCGGCAGTACAATTTGGTCCTGTCCATAGTTCCATCGGACAACTACAGGTACCGCTGGAACTCATCCAAATGGGAGGTTCATGGACAAGCAGAGCACCAGGCTCAGGGTCTGATCCGGGCATTTTCCCACCATTACTCACCTTGTCTAGGCTCAGAGTGGATGAGTGGCCTGGTGTCCTTCTACAAACTCAAGCTGACCAATAATCCTCAAGATCAGGACGGTCATATAATCTTACACTCCATGCACCGCTACATTCCTAGACTACATGTGATACCTCTCCCAGATGGGGACGTACCCTCACCTGACAAGCCTGTGGTAATGGGACCAGAGAGCATGACCTTTACTTTTCCACAAACTGAATTCATGGCTGTGACGACTTATCAGAACTTTCGGATCACCCAGCTGAAAATTAATCATAATCCTTTTGCAAAAGGCTTTAGGGAGGACGGGAACAACTCCCGCCTAAACAGGATCACTACGCAAATTCAAACTGTACTGAAGACAGACCCTCCCCTTCCTGATTTAAAACCTGCTGCACTCAGTGAAAACAAGGAGGAAGCTGTGGACCTCAGGTAAGTCTTATGTATTTTAACATTTTTTGTTTCTGTCTGCAGTACATTGATAAACTTTAATGCACAAATGAAAATTAATTAAATCCAGTCACTCCAGCTTGTCAGTGAGAGAATAATTTAACTATAAAAATATTATTGTGGTGTCTCTTTTGTTTTGCTCATAAAGATGTTACAGATGTCACGGGCAAGTATATATGAAACATAGTGCCATTTTGCAAACGCTTTTATCCAAGGCGATGTACATATAAAATAAGAAACACATTTTAATGAAATGCAGTCCAGTAGAAACTCTGACCTATTGTATAGTTGAATCAATACCTCTGTATTTAGCTAGAACTGGCCATTATAAACTTAGTAGAATATGTGACAGAGCTGTACTGGATTGCACATCAATGTTTTTGGAACTATTTACATTTTTCTCTTAAAATTTTCCCATTCACAATTCAGAAAAATATATTTTTACTACTTTTGTCTCAATTATCTTTTGTTTTTAAATGTTAGTCTTGTTTGGCAAATGTAAATAGACTCATTGCCTTCATCCTCTTATGAGTGTGGTTATAACTGTGCTAAAGCATGCGTCCAATTCTGTGTCCATGTTTAAAAAAAACTAACATTGAAGTAACTCAAAGCCAATCACTCAAAGCCAATCACTCAAAGCCAGTCACTCAACTGGAAATAAAAAAAAACTGGAATTTGCACCACAGTTGGTGGACAGAATCACTGCAGCAAATTAAATTCTACATTCGCTGCATTGTCAATAGTAAGACATTAGGATAGATCGATAGATATTAGTAGTATAAATGTGTTAAGCAACAAGTACATAGGCATAAGATGGCCCTTCATCACTGGAATTAGCCTTAATACCATTACCATTTGCTGTGTCATCACAAAGTAATATATGTTTGTATTGAATCCCCTTTGAATCGTTTTCACTTTTTGTTCGTTTACCATCAATACACAGCATTCATTCGTTTTCTCTTACAGCACAAAGAATGACACCATCCCTGCTTCCATCCCAAAAAAGCAAGAGCCCAGACTGGTCCTGAAGCCCATAATGTCCACCGCTGCCAGTAAAGATGAACTGTATGTCCCCTGTATAAGAGGCACCCATGCCCTTGGTGAGCTTGTGCTTGTCCAGAAACGTCCACGACTGGAACCCAAGGAGGCAACCCAGGACGTGACTGTAACACCAAAAGCAACACCCATGACTCCCAGGTCCACAACCCCGGGATCGTCACCTGGGTACCACAAGAGGAGAAAGAGGATCAACAGGCGATGGGCAAATTCACGGGGAAGAGAGTGGAAAGCTGCAGCTACCTCCCCCACGGTGGTCCACAGCCCATCATTGACTGTCGCTATGCAACCGGAGCTGGATGATGTAGAAGGCCTGTTGTTTGTGTCATTTAGCTCAAAGGTAAAACTCTCCAAATTACTGCACAGAGTGCTTTCTGCGTTGTCTCCAAAGGCTTTGTTTTCATTTGATGTGGTGTGAAGTGTAGCCATTCCCCAAGTTATCCACATAGTGTCAGACAAATGTGTTGAATTTTCACTGAAGCCACACACATCCGAGACTACTGTAACATACCTGAGCGATGTTGGGTGCACAGCAGTAAAACCTCTTTAAATTATTTTAAGCTTGAATGATCCTCTCTTGTGTGACAGGAAGCTCTTGAGGTTCATGTCAGGGACAAGCCAGCCATTAAGTCATCATCAGCATCACCCATTTCCCCAACGACACAGATGCAGTTGAAGAAAACAGGTGAGCAGCATAAAGGGTCAGTCGGCTGACCTCCATAACAATGGCTTTAATGCAGCACTGCTTTACTGTGCTGTAATGAAAATCTAGCGTAAACCTCTTCTCCCCCCATCTTTCTGTTTTATTTAGCTTATAGTGTTGTAGAGGTCATGCACACAGTTCTTTTGAATACGTTTGTGTGGTGTTTCAGTGGAGGTGAGTCCAGAGACTGGTGAGAAGAAGATAACCCACCTGGAGGCTTGTCTGCTGCAGGACCTCCAAGTTCTCAAACACAGACAGGTCATCCATCCCGTGCTGCAGGAGGGTGAGTTCATACAAACACACATGGACTTCCCAGTGGTTCTGTAGATTTTACAAAATGATGTTGTGTAAATATTTTTTTTCTCATCAACTCCTTTCGTTCCTTCTCTAGTGGGGTTGAAGCTGAGCTCCCTGGACCCATCCAAGTCTGTTGATTTGCAGTATCTGGGGGTTCCTCTGCCAATACCTCCCCCAAACCCACCAGAACAAGGCAACACCACACCCCCCACTGGTATGGACTGATCTTTAACAGTTTGTTCATGCTTGATTGGGGATACACTCATGTTCTGGTGCACCTTATTTAGCTCGGATTGGAAACAGAGACGTTCTGTGGTTCATGTAAAATCTGGATTCAGATTTGTTTGTTCATTTAAGAGTTATTATTGAGTTGGCACCAGCACCGGCAAAATAGCTGTTCTTTGCAAACGAAGACCCCCTGTAAAACCTGCTGTGCTACTACAGTTTCACCTGAGAGCAAACAAGCCCTCATACCATGCATGAAACATATGCAGCACTTCATGAAGGACTGTTGCTGTGTTCAGATTCAGCCCTTACAAACAGTGCTGATCAGTCATAATTGGAACCAGTGCTGTGGGCACACTGCCCTCTGCATATCCATCGCCGCAAAAAGGAACAGTAAGGCCCTTTATATCAGCGATAGATGTGAAATGAAGAATGGTTCAACATATTACCATATTTATATAACACAAGTTTTTAATGTCTCTCTTTCTCTCAAAGTAGAGTTATCTCTCTCTCTAAATGCAGACAGGACTTTTGCAAGGTGGCCTGAAGTCTTTGATAGGGTGAATTACAGTTGACCGAATAATGATCACCTCTCCTGCAGGCCTCATTTGTAGTTTGTCAGTCAGGTCAGATTTAAGCCGTGTGTGATCTTGAGAGGCAGGGAAAACAGATGAGTCTGAAAATAGGGTTTGTAGTTTCAAAATATGGCAGAGTAATGGTTTTGTGTTCTTGTGTTTCAAATATTTGGGCCACACATTCCTTTTGCATTCTTCATTTAAGATGGAAATAAAGTAACATACTGTAGGTGTAAAGCAGAAAGCCCTCCACCATAAGGATGACAATCCCCTCCTGCTTTAATATTCAGTATCCACTGTGCCGTTAACGGCATGTTCTCCAGTGAAGTAGATTGACTACATTTGTCGACTGTACTCATTATGGCGTCCTCTTCCAGAGCAGTAATGACTTTGTTTCCTTGTGGTGCTGCATGTTGATTTGTGTAAATGGTGCCATACCTGTCAACTGAACCAGATCACATTATTTGAAGAGTTTTGTCAGGATACGTGATTTTTTCATTGCAAGCTGCAGTTTTACTGACTGCATGTCAATTATATAGAGTCAGTTAATTACATATTTTACAACTTAATACTGTCTTTTTACCTAAAACTCACTCCTACCTGATGGAAAAATGTGGACAAATCACACTTGATTAAGCATATTCCAACACAACCCCTACCTTTTAACAGGATCATGTGTGTATTGATTTTTCTGTTTATCTGCTTGAATAAGAAAAACATCATTTGTCAAAAAAAATTAAATTTGGTTTAAAAAAAAGCTGGAAAAGGTTGAAGGTGTCTGGTATCTTTAGACACCCTGTCACTATTTTTGACAGAATAAGTCAGTGCGACATTATTTATCTACAATAAAAATACAGCGGTAAATAAATGCAGGTACACAGAAAATGAAATGACAGGAAGTTGGTAACAGTGATTCAAAAGGAATCGCTAAGTGTCAGTAAACATAGTTTACACTTGAACAAGTTTTCTCTCCAATAAAGAGACCGTCGGGACGCATTTAATATTGGTGTACTGCGTCCTTATAACTGAAACCTAATGCCTCGTGTTTCCTTCACAGACGAGGGCTTACCCTTCATCTCCCGGACAGGAAAGACAAGCGACATCACAAAAATAAAGGGATGGAAAAACAAGTTCATAAGAAGCAAAGAAGCATCTCCTTCTAAATGTGATGGTAAGGTTAGCCTGTCTTGTTGTAGCAGCAGTGGCCCTTTTTATCATTCAGCAGGATTAGCATAGTCATTGTAATTACAGAAAGATTAACAGTACTAAAACCAGCTGAATGTACTTGTGTGTGATTCATTAGTCCTCATTGATGAATTAAAGGCTCTTTATTCGTCCTCTTCTAAAGGATTACAGAAGAACCTAGCAGCCTTCTGCAGCAACATGTTGGATGAGTACTTGGAAAGTGAAGCCCAGTGCATCAGTGAGCGTGCAGCTGCCTTCTCCACAAACCCAGAGGGTTCAGTGGCCTATCAGCTGCCTGCTAAAAGCTCCAGCTATGTAAAGACCCTGGACAGCGTACTAAAGCATCGAAACGCTGCCTCCAGAGTCTCAGATCAGCCCAACAAACCTTGCCCTCTTTCCCACAAACCCCTCCTCTACTCTACCCTGACATCACCAGCTCCTCCTCTGGCCAGTCCTTCCACCACTGTCGAAGCAGCAGAAGCTCAGACCAATCAGCAGTCTGCAGCTTCACGTACACAGCCAGGGGCTGAGTCGTTTGGAAATGCTGCCTCAGGACCTAATAGCATTAGTTCTGTTTCGCAGAGGTAAGGCTGTGCTTGACATTTGTCTTCATTTTTAGCATGGCAACATCGTTGGAACACATTTCTCATCATTTTCAACACAATTTCCACTGTTTGTGTATTTTAATAAATTCTTTTTAGGGCTGCAAATAATGATTAATTACTTAACCTGATATTAAATGAATCAGTAAAGTGTTCAATTAGAAAATAGGGAAAATATGAATATGAGAAAATAAATTCCTGCGGTGACGTTTTCGAGCGTAATGGAACATACTCATGTTGTTGGTTAGACAAATAGACAAAAGAGGAGAAGCAGCAAATCTTCATATTAGAAAGCTCGACTCATCAAATGCATAATGCATTATAAATATCAAAGATGATAATGAATCCTTTATAAGGTAATTTCTTGGAGGAAATCAGCCATATAACACATGAGAATGTTTCTTGGCTGATTGTATGAATATACAATACATAGGGAAAAGGAAAACATCAAATACTGCTACTCAACATTTTATCAATTTGTTTTCTATGATTCTCCTCCTGTCTTTTGTTCTTGTAATGTACATTTAATGTACACGTTTCACATCTGATACCAGCAGTGACTAGTTACAAAAATGCTGGTTTTACTTGGTATGTTATTCATGTCATTGTTTTTATATGTCTCTATTTAAAATGGTTACCTTGGAGCTGAAGTCTCACTAGGCAACTTATGGACTTAATGTGCTGACTAAAGGATGTGAACACCTTTTTTTTGTCAGGAAACTCTTTCTAGGCTTAACAGAGCTCCCAAAAACAGCATATTCTGACAATTTTCCATATAAACATGCTGCTTTGATTTTATGATTTTTGGTGAAGAACCTGATACTAACGATTGTTTTGTAAATGAAAATGAACACCACTAATCTCTTTATCTCATCCTGTCTCTTCAGATCTTCTGCACATCAAGCAGGGGTCAGCCAGAAATCATCAGGGAGCTTTGGGCAGAGCCAAGGGATGACACACAGGATGCCAGGCCTCACTAAGTTCCAGTTAAAACTGTTGCAGATGGAGATTGGCGCCTTTAACCAGGGTCTGAGCAGAACACAGCTGACCGCAGACAGGCTGTCAGTGGCTCTTTCTGTAATGCTGACAAAAGAGGTATGCACCAGACTGTACAGATGATTAGTGTCTTGATGTCAACGATGGACTGTATCTGTCTTTTGTGTCATCATTTGTCACATTATTTCATAGTTATCTTTAAAACTAATGCATGTTTTTATAATATAAAATGTAAATGGATTAGTTCAAGGGCTTAACAGACTGAGATTGACATGTTACATGGAGAAAAAAGCAAACAAATTCATATTTGAAATTGGTTTGATGACTTTCCTTTTCCACCTCTAATCAGATGCTGCCCAGCCAGGTCTTAAAAGTAGCCCAGTATCCAAAGTATAAAGGCGAGGGGTCTGAATGCGGTCAGGACTTCTGCAGACTGGGCTGTGTGTGCTCCAGTCTCCAGCAGCCGAGCAGAGGTCCCAACCACTGCTGGCGGCCTGAATGCATGTTTGGCTGTGCCTGCTTTAAAGGAAAGATCACCAAGCAGTTGACGGCAGGGGAGAGTGAACAACAGAACCAACATGTTTACTGTAAGATATTCTGTTATTCTGATATATTTTGTGTGAATTGTTCATATTCTGACTGCTCTGTTTGTGAAATCCTACATATAATTTTATTTAATGTTAGCTTTTCTTAGCTGCTCGGTTTTGACATAACTGTTTCCTCAGTAACTAAAAAGTGTTAATGACTTGCTTTCATCTCTCCCCAGCTATGACTAACGTGGAACATGTTGTCCAGCCTCACCCGCGCTCCAAAGCTAATAAATTGTGGAACTACAACATTCACGATGAGGATTCAGAACCACTTTTTGCTCCTAAAAGTGCGCCTCTACCTTTGGTCCCGTTCAAGACCATAAAACGCAGCAGCGCATTTCGTCCAACACAACCGGTAAAATCTAATCTCCTTTATTTGATTCAACAGGATCTTTTTTTTCAGCTGTCACACTCTCACAAATCTCATTAATTATTTTCTAGAAAATAAGATATGACAGGTGTAAAATTTAGTTAGCAGTAAAAATCTGTGCTCCTGTTTGTCTACCTGCTGTTGCTTTTTTAAAATTTAAAATATACTAAAAATGATTGCAGATTCGAGAAGAGGATAAGGATCCAGTGTATAAATATTTGGAGAGCATGATGACATGTGCGCGTGTAAGAGAGTTCAACAGCAAACCTCCTCCTGAAGTCACCATAGAGCCCAAGTTCTTTGATACTTCAAAGTCAAGTCCCTCCGAACTACAGAAACCACAGAATACAACCACTGATAACCTGCTGAAAACCTACCAAAGAACCACAGTGTCTGTCAAAAAAGCAGGTGAGGAGCCGCAGCAGATGCAAAAAAACAACAGAATTTGTGCTAAAAGCACTTTGGTGGTTGACACCTTGCTCTATTATTTATTCATTTATTTGTGTATTTTTTGTCCTCCAGACGAAAAGCCTTCCCCTGGGAGCAACGAAGACGGTGCAAGAAAGCAAATTGAGATCCAGTCAGCGTGTCAGTGGGACAAGGACCGCACAATGGTGCTGGAAACTTTATGCAGACGCCTGCATCAAAACAGGCTGTCTCGGCGCTTCTACGTCGGTCCTTACTGCATCCGCCTGGTCACTAAGATCTTCATGCGGAAGCCCAGTGGCTCGCGCGTCACATACAGGGTACATCTGTGAAGGCTAACAAGTGACTTGAGTCCAGAGTCTTCTGGATGTTCTGATTGTAAATGCATTCAAATCCTGTTAGAAGGGTGCTTTTTAACTGTGATTTGTTTATTACCATGACTAAAGCCATGACCGGTCATACACACTCACTGATTGTTTTGGATGTCGCATTTATTCTCATTTCATAACTTGCATTGTAAAAAATAAATAAATAAATGAAGTCCTCTTCTATGCCACTGCTCTCTAGGTACACATCAGCAAACCATCAAAATCCAGTGATATTGATGACGACGAATTTGATGACAGTGAAGAGGAAAAGCAAGTCAACAAAAGCCTCGATGAGGACCTTGATGCAGAAGGTGAAGGGGGCCAATTTGAAGAGGCAGAGATGCAGGTTGGAGTCACACCTTTCATGAGTGGATTGTTGCCTGCCGGCAGACTGAGAGCCAAGACCAAGCCTGTTGGCTGCCAAGCATATGGCCTCATACAGGTCAGTCTCAAGGAAATGATCTTAATCCATGACACTATTAACATGGTTTATTGATTGTATTGGGGGAAAAGTGAAGCGCCTGGAAATGTAAACTTTCTTCCTTTCCAGGTAAATGGCAAATCTTACAATCAGGCCAGACTGCTGCTGGGGTGCATGGGATCTCTACATCCAGCCAACCGTCTTGCAGCATATGTCACAGGCCGATTGATCGCGCCTGCAGACGTTTCTCACAAACCCCCTCGGAAATCAGACCCCAAGAACAAAATCAACATTCCCGGTACTCTGCGCATAAAGGCTGCTGGCACAGTAGTACCTCCAATCATAACTGCATGGAAGACTAGAGAACTGACGACACCAACAAAGCAGAAAGGTAACTTGTCCTATTAAGCCCAGCACAAGCACTGACTTTTAAACTGATTGCTCCAAATCTAGTTTCTGGTTTCAATCTAGTTTTCTACAAACAAAACAGGACTAACAGTTTTGGTAAGACTCTTTGTAAGTCTCAGGAGTGCTTTTGAATTAAAGGAAATGTTTTTATGTTTTGCATATACCAGGAATTAGTTTTAAAGATGACAGATTTTTCAATGTTTGATAAAACCATTATATCTTTGTCTCATCTCAATGCCCTGCCTTGTTTTGATTATCCAGTTCAGCTATCCCAGACAGACTTGCAGAAAAATGGATCCATCACCTTGCCGCAGACGTCGCAAAACTCTTCCAGCATCAACTCGATGCATAGCTTTGTCTCAGCTCACGGCAGCTCAGTCAGCCCTTTCCAGAACAGCTCCACATCCTCGCCTGTCTCTCTTACTGTCTCACCATCACTGAAAACCCCAAGCTTCTTGGGACACAGCGGGACCTATTCGTTCAGGATCTGCCCTCCAGCTAACCAGGGCACCAGAAGCCAGAACTTACCAGGAGTCAGCCTGCCCGGGGGCTTCACGCTCATTCAACTCCCCAAGCCAGGAGCTAATGGAGCTGTACAACAATCAGAATCCATGCAGTCCACAAACACTAGTGTGGGCCAAGCCCCGACACTTACAGATGCTCTGTCTAGTTCATGCCACTTAGCAGCTGATTCCGATGCCAGCAGTCTCCGTTTGGGAACCTTTACTGAAGCCATGGGTGTGTTAGACAGCAGATCAGTGGTGTGTGATGAGAAGATGCCCTCTGATGAGAGCAACGATATCAACCACTCCAGCATGGACGTCGCCTCAGAGGACCTCAGCTCTGACTCCTCAGACTACTATGGGGAAGGCGACGATGATGTAAATGTGAGGGCTGATGTTTTTTCCTCAGTTAAACATTTTCTTTATCTCACCAGCAGCAGTGATTTCAAATAAAATAAATAATCACAATCGATAAATGGAAAAAATATCCATGTATTTCACCCGAAATGTTTCTTTAGGAGGAACTGGTGGACATTGAGACTGTAGAGGAAGTAAGACAAGGACTGACCATCGCTAAGATGAAAGAAGCTGCCAAAGAAGTGTCATTGAAGTTTGGGTAATATATATGAATGAGCCTGTACACAGACCTGTGCATATCTTCTGCTATTGAATGAAAGCTTTTGCAGTTGTTGGCCCTTAAAGTTCTGTTAAATTCTTGTTCACCTCCAGAGATTCCAGCAATTCTTTTGGATCAGAGCAAGGACTCAGCATCCAGGTATGACCCTTTTTCTCATGCAGTGAACATAATTATTTTGACAAAGCCAGTAAGGTACTCGTGTCATTGAATCCTCCAGTAGTACTTATTTATTCTTGTCTTTCTGTTCCAGGATCAAATGGATGATGCTTACTGTGACAGTAAGGATAAAAGGAGAAAGAACCACACAGCACTTGAAAGGCAAAGGCGCTCTGAACAGCGGACCCTCTTCGACAAACTCCAGACAGTGCTTAAGAGTGACCCCAAGGCCCCCAGGCTGCGTCTCCTCTCACTGGTCAGCACCACATCCTGCAGTGCCATTACTTCCTTTTGCTCAGATATGATACCTGAAGACCTCTAAGGAAAAACATGAAAATTAATCTATTTTATCTTTGTCTTACATCCTCAAAGTGCTGCTTACAGCGTTAGAAATAAAACGAGAGCAGAGAGACAGAAATCAGCCACTGCAATCATTATAATAGAGAGGGGAGCTGCTTTAAAGCCCAAGAAACTTTGTGTAAAAGTCTATCTATCTATTGTTGTATCCACTGAACAATCACATTAAACATTTGTGATGAAATGAACAACAACATTTTAAAAAATGGTTCAATTAAGAGGTGAACGCTCAAATCTCAGCTTTTCTGCTTCATCAGGACTGTGTGGGCATATGGCTTGATCAGACTTGACTGACAGTAGCATAGCAACATGAGCAAACCAACACACATCTGTCACGACATACTGAATCATGTTGCTCAGTCCTGATTGGTCCTCAGAAAAACACGACATCAGCTTTTTTTCCCAATAAGTCCAGCACACTTGAAACCAGTGAGAGGAGCTCAGACACAACAACAAACACAGAACTGTTTGAACTTAGGCAGAAAAGTTTCAACCATAGGAAGAAGCTGGTGGAGAAAATTTCAACTAAAATACACACATTATGTAACTGTGTCATATTCGAGTTGATTGTGATTGACAGGCTTTTTTAAAAGCTCTCTAATGTGCACGTCAGAGTTGTTCTGTACAATGTTGCATGCTGCCAAGTAGTTTCAAGTAAGACTGAGGAGCAACTGCTCACCACAAAGACGGTGTATTCCAAATGAATGATCTGTGTGAGGCCGCCCACACCAATTGCTCTGCAGACAAACAATCTTGTTTCTGTTTTGTTGTGTTTTTCAGGCCCTAAAAGAAATCCAAAATCTGGTTGAGACCTCCAAATGTCTGGAGGAGAAGAAGAGGAGGCTGACTCGGGTGCAGTCGCTCTATGTGAAGGAGCTTTCCCTTTTGTCTGGTGTGTACAATTAGAGTTGTTGCATTTTGTACTTTATTTTGTACTTTGTGCTGATTTAAATGCTATTTTTTTCTCTTGATCTGATAGTGTCATGAATCATGAATAATCAGAGATGAGATGGTTAATATTTAAAAGCTGTGTTTTGAAATTTCATCTTTTTAGGGAAGTCAGACCAGGTGATTAAACACAAGGTGAAGGAAATCTGCGACAGGCAGAAAATGAGAGAGAAGACGGTGAAATGGAGGCCTTTCTTTTCCCATCTACTCCAATCTAGAGCTGCTCTTTTGCAAGGTGCAGATCCCCAGTCCAAACCTAAACCCACGTCCCTGCTACAGATTGATTTCTGCATGGCTCCATCTCAGGCTAACCCACACACAACTGCAGCCCAGGACTGTGTAGACCAGACACCCATACCCACAGCACATTCTTTGCCTCAAGCAGTGCCTGCTGCAGCCAAGGTTGAGCTCACTGTGCCCTCACCAAAGGCAGAGAACCAGCCGGATGAACCTGAAGCTTCACCCCAAATCAGTACGTCCAGTTCCCAAATGGTTTGCCAGCCTCAAATCTCCTCAGTGGCAGCTTCTCTTCAGGTCATCGCAGCCCAGGATGGAGCTTTACCTACATCCTCTGTTCACTGTTCAAAGCCGCTTGCTCTTCCTCTCATTCGCTCAAAGAACGGCAGAATCATACTTCCGTCATCTCTGAAGCCGAGTAAGTTAACACCCACAGTCAAGATCTAATCACAGAGTTTTGATTATTATTGTGTTCTTACATACATATTTATTCATTCCCTTCACAGTTGGCAATGGCCTCTATACACTCACGGTTATGAAACCCAAGCAGATCGGAGAGGACAGTGAGTTTAATATTCAGCCTCTGGACAATGTGTTGTCCAAGAACCTAGAGAAGACCTTTTCTAAACCCGACCACCCCTCAGATGCAGAAAGCGGTCATGTGGTGAAGGACAAAACTGGACAATCCTCAAACTCTGAACCAAAGTGTTCAGGTACAACTGTCCCTGTGGCACAAGCTGTGGAGAACAGCCGTGAGGGTGACGCCGGGCGTTTGAAAAAAACACAGCCAACTGCCTGCTTAAGTTTTAAGCCTGTGCATTCTGGTCAATTGGAGCCTAAACCGAGCGCTCCTGTAGCCCACCGTGGCAGAGGCAGGCCTCGAAAGAACCCTGTCATCCCTGTTGGTGAAATTAAAAAACCGACTGCAGCCCAAGACTCCAGTAAAACTGTGAGAGAAAGGTTAGTATCTGTTATGGCTGAAAGGAGACGAAATGAGAAAATTATTCTAGCGGTGTTAAAGAATACCCCAGTAGTGGTTGTCAATAACCCGGTGCCAGTCAAACGCGGCAGAGGTAGGCCTCCAAAGAGCAAGTCGGTACAATCAAAGCGGAGTCCCCCCTGTGCGCAAGCAGGAAAAAGTCCCTCTCAATCCAAAGAGGACAGCCTTGTGAAACTCTCCTGCAGTTTTAAAAGTCCTGACACTAAAGTCAAGGAAAGTCCCACAACCACTGTCCTGCTTGGAGACATGAACACGTCCCGGCCTTTAACCCGAGGCGCTTTAGGAAAGGACTTCCCCAGCGCCAAGAAACGCTCCTGGATAGACATAGAAAAGGAACTGGAACCAGACCTTGAATCTGAATAGTCCTCATATCTTCCTGTTGCTACAAAAGCCAATGCACACAGTCATGTGACCTCAATTTGTCCTATGTGTGATGCTGCTCTGTTCTTTATACTCTGGCACAAAACTCAGTGCACACAGCTGTTTTTGGTTTGAAGAATATAAAAATAGCATTAATTGACCTGGTGAATGTATGAATGAGCCTAATAAGTCCCACATTCAGAATAACTGTTACCTACCCTCATGTTTACTAGTCAGAAACAGGATATTAACATTTATTCAGATTGTGCTTTTTGTTTAAGCCATTTACTGATCTGTCTCATGCACAAGGAGATAAAACTACAGATGATTTAAATCCAACAAGCCTTACAGTGTATGAATGACAGTATCCTGAAGAGGATGCACAGAAAAATACACTGCTTCTTTAACTGTAAAATGTATTTTTTTTAAATTGAGTGATAGTTAGATGCATTCTTCCCTTTTTGAAATTCTTGTTTTTACTAACTCAGTGAAAATAAATTGTAGTAGCACTTTATGTTTATGTTTTGGCTAGGAATCCCACATGGTGTCTGATGTCTTTGCTTTAGGCTGTGTAGTTGTGATCTGCACCCTGGGGAGTCCGTTTAGTTATATGCATATGAATCCAATGTGTCACAAGCAATCAAGATCAAAAGCTACTAGCCATATATTCTATCTATGAAATTAAACTATTGTATTTCTTTTTTTTAAAATTTCCAACACTTATATTTACTTTGTGGATGATTTGAAACACTGGTTGCCCTGCTACTTCAGTTCCACTGAAAATGTGAAAAATCATGTGGCCTTTAAAACCAATAAAAAAACTACATGCATTTTTCTATCACACTGTTCAGTTACTCAAGCGCTGAGACTTCATGTATCAATTTCATGTTTTTGACTGAATTTCACTGTGTATTTAAAGAGACTTGATTTAATTTAATCTAATTTTATAACTGTTTTCTGTTTATTTTACTGAAGACTGTGCATCCAACCCCATCTTCAGTTAGTACAGTCCACAACAGCAACAACAAGGACCTTTTGTCTTGGCAGAACGCAGTCTGTGAAACTCAGTAGACCATATCAGTAGTGGCTTGCTGCTTTATCGTGGGAACAGTTAACTGTCCTAACTGACAGCAGTTAAAGCAGACATGTCTGCTGTGGTGGATTACTTTACTTTTAAAAGTGTAAAGTTTTTTTTTCCTTGAGAGATGGATTCACAGTTTCATGCTATGAGAGAATGTGGCGTGCATTCGCCTCTGTAATCGAGATCTGGTGCAGATCATCAGAGAAGTGTTGTGAACTTTACCACTTTGATGTCCCAAGCTTATTATAGTGTGCAGCTATGTAGTCCTACTAATTACTGCAACTGTTTATCATTAACAATATGGTGACTGTCAATGAGGATTTCTGTTTTCATTTTTTTATTAAAGAGTTATAATAACTCCAGAATGAATTAAGCATGAAGAATTTGGGTTTTCTGCATCAGCTGATGTTAGTGTGATGAGGGTCAAACTCTACAGTCCTTAATGCGTGCAAATATATGTATACATAGCCCAGATATGAGGCTAATGTGACTATAAATTTGCAGACTTGTAGCTCAAGTTACTTTAATGCGTCTAAATGTTTCTGTGTTAGGTACAGAGCGTCATTGGATTGCATTAGAAACATGGAGTGAACTGACGACCCCGCGTATGTCTGACGTCTAAGCTTCTCTGCGATGATTATGATTGGTCGTCGTCACCGTGGGGCGTGGTCTGTTTCGACTAAGGGGATGGTTGGTGACAGCACGTGGTTACTTCTGTCTAAATAGCGTTTTACGTGAACACACGAGTTTTAATATTGTTACAGCCCGACTTTTAGATAATAAATCAATATGATAGAGTAGCACAGAATTTGTGAGGTCAAGAAAATAGCGTGTGAACATCAGCATCAACAGGCCTTTATATCAAAAGGAATAGGTTGCATTATTGTTAATAGAGGTAAAGTGACCTTCGGATATCACAGTGAACACCAAGCAATACACAGTAAAATAAAAAAGAAATATGGCTTTAATTTCAGCAAATATGCATATAAAAAGCAAATGGACTATTACGCATGGAAAAGATAACTTTTGTCACCCAATCAGCAGCCAAACAAAGAGCTGTGGCACCCAAACATCCCCCATTCAGCTGCAAGACTGCCCACAGTCTCTCTTTCCCTCTAATCCTATTAAATCAATTAGGTACAACAGCAACAAAAGCAATCATTGATGTAATCATGAGACCGGTGCAGGTTGAGATTAAACTAGTGATGTCACACTGGCAAACAGCAGAGCGTGTGTCTTTCCTTCTCTCTTTTTCTTTTCTTGTCAGTGCAAATCGCAGCGTTGAGACAAGGCGACATCAGCCCAGAAGTGGTGGGAAGCTGCAGGAGATGAAGTGCTTGATGTGACGCGTCAGAGCGCAGCAGAAGAGAACAGTAAACCCACTCAACGGATTAGTGTCCACATGTCCCGGCTGCAGGAACACTGTCCGACTTTGTAAACCTCTGTAGCTTGTGCGTGGTGGAGGTTTGGCGGTGGGAGGATCATTACAGGCGCTCATTCTGCTCTCCAGCCTGCATGCACACTCGGCTGGTGGCCTGTCACAGTGGATGGTCGGCAGTTCTCAGAGCGGTGCCGGCGGGCTGCAAACAAACATGCCAGGAGATGGATTCACGATTAAAAGTCGCATCAGGAATTTGCTGCGTTCTCCGTCAGCGAAGCACAAGAAGAGCAGGAGAGAGAATCTCACCAGCAAGGTATGACAAACCTGAGATATTGACGCAAACATCTTAGAAAACATATAGAAAATGCTTCTGTGGTGTAAACTTTGTAACCAATGGTTGTATTAATGGTAATAAATCATTTATTAATGCTTTATAAGTCAGTTATAAGCCAGTAACAAGAACAACTTGAGGGTGGAAGCTTGTAAGTCAGTCGTTTGAGTGTTGCAGAAAATCTGTCAATTAACATCTGCTTTATGATTCCCAGGACAGACAGACAGACAGGCAGACAGACAGACAGATAGCATTATGCGCCCTCTGTCACAGCCTTTGCTTTATTAATGGGTTAATAATTTTATGCATAATGGTCTGTTTTCTGTCATAAGGACTGAATAATAATATTACTTTTAGTGCGTTTTGGTTCCAAACTTGTTGTCAAGGAAAGGAATCCGTGCTGCACATGAAACTAGTCAAACATAAACAATAGCTGATCACTGACAAACGCAGGCATTCACAAACTAAATAACTAATAAACGAGTATTATCTTACATCTTGCCATTGACACAAGCTGGAATAATCACATTCCTGGGAGGTAATAGTTTTTTTTGTATCTTTAAAGTGATGTGAAAGTCAGTATTTTGGTGACATAAGAGCAGTTCTAATAAGTGGAGACGTTCGTTGAACCTTGGCCATCGCCTCTGCATGTTGTAACTAAACCAGTTGATTTTGATTCATTGAGGTAGGTACATAGTTAAATCACAGCTGTACGTGTTCAACCAATTTTCACGCCTCTCTGTGATGAAATCCTTCAAAAAAAATAAAAATAAAAATAAAAAAATAAAACCTTTGTGTCTCTCCAGGTGACATTGGAAAAGGTGCTGGGAATCACAGCTTCAGGAAACAGTGGTCTAGCCTGTGACCCCCGATCTGGACTTGTTGCCTATCCTGCAGGGTGAGGACAGAGTTCTGCATTCGTATCTCCACATCTGACCTTTGACTTATCTACATGACATGCACTCGCAGCTTCCTTATCATATCTACCTCATGCAGATGCTTAGTGTGCAAATTTCTGTGTGTGTGTGTGTGTTATCTCTGCACAATCTCAGAGGAACTGAGGAGGCAAGCTCTGTGGGCTTTCTCATCAGAGAAACTCCAAAGCTTCTTTTTATCCCATCCTCAGGCAGGCTTCCTTTGACTCTCCCAGTTGTACACTGATGTAAAAATCGTTGTGTAGTATTACTAATTCTATGCAAACAGTGATGCTGACTGTGTTACTTGCTCTGTGCAGCAATAAAAAGCTGCAGGTTGGAGGACACAGTGATGATGCTCTCGGGCCTCAGAGCTGCTGCAGCGCCACCAGGGTGAAAGCGGACTTTAAAAACAAGCAGACAGGCTCCCGCGGGGCCCTGACAGGAGCAACGCACTGAGAGTCTTTTGTGTTGTTCACAAATCTTCTGACAAAGCTGTATTAATACTAAGAAGGTCAAAGGCTGTTTACAGTATTGTTGTGTCAAGGAGTGCACGCCTGTGATTGTGCGTCTGAGAGAGAAAGCAACGTCTGTTTTTGTGTGTAGGCACCGGCATTCCTGCACGCATATGTGGGCGCGTGTGTTATATCCTTTCCTGACTGTCATTTCAGCAAGCTTTATACTTCCCAAATTGCGCACAGTCTGGAAATCCACCTGCCGTCTCAGTTTAAATCTGCACAAGCTGTCCTACCAACAATGCAGTTTCCTGGCACGGATCTAAAGCACAGGCCACTCACAAACAGGTGGATCTGTTAGTCTTTGTGTCGCTATGGATCAGGATGTAAAGAGGAAGTTCTGTTAGCAGGAAACAATATGAGTTATGGCAGAATCATTTGAATATGAAAAAAAAATATCACATAAAAGGTGGATGAATCACAGCGGGTAGACAATAAAACAGGACTTGAATGTTACTTTCTGATAGCTTACTATGTTTTTTCATGCAGTTTTTCATATTTATGATGATTTTTCCAAGTCTTATCCTTAAAAGATTAGTCTGCAATTTGGAGGAAATACACCGTCACCCTAATTCCATAATAAACATTTAAACTCTGATGTAACACAGGAATCCATAGAGAATAACTCCACTAGCAGCTAATATGTGCAGAAGTATGCCAAACTTTACTAATCACAGTTGATCTGTTATTCAGCTTTATTCTCTGACCTGTTTCCAGAGGATTACAGCAAGAAATACAATAACACTGTACTCATTCATGCATCTCCTCCTGGGGGAATTCATTCAGTAACATATTTGTTAATTCTGAAGAACACCTCATGATGTGGTGAAGTTGATCAAAATTACTAAAACAGCTGCAGGTCATATAGGCTTAAATCAGAGTAGCATCAGATAGCCTAGCTTCTAAGCTGTTCAGGACCACATTTAAGGTGGATCTGGGAATTAATACTACTCTCATGTATGTATGGTAAATTTAAAGCCAGTTAGCTTAGCTTAGCATGAAAACTGTAAACAAGGGAAAACATTTAGTCTGTCTCTGTGTAACTGAACCTCTAAAACAATTATGTATTGTTTTTATACTTGCTTCTAATTGTTGTTTAACCCCGTTGATGATCCACCTTTCTGGCAATGTTTGTCATTTTGAGCCCACCATAAATAATAAATAAATATATTATCAGATAAATACCCAGAAGAGTAGATGCATGAATGAGCACAGCATTTCTCACTGGTCATAGAAGTTTAATTACAGATTGACTGAGTTCGGCAAACTTCGGCTCCCTGCTGTTACTAATGCTGTATGGATTCCTGTGTTACGTCAGAGCTTGAATGTTTATAAGGTCATTTTGTTTAATTTGTATTCACGCCGCAAGTGTTCACTATGAGAAGAGAGTTTAATTATTAATTTGCATTTCTTGCAAACACCTTGACTAAATAGATACAAAAGCACTTGAACGAAAGCAGCCATGGAAATTTTCCACTCACACCAAACTGTTAGCTCAGTACAGTGAATATGAGCAAACACAAGGTTCTAGATGTGTTCCAGTACTTATGTAAACGTACCGTTACTCATATGGTGAATTTTGATGATGTTCCTCTTTGTGTAGGTGTGTGGTGGTCTTGCTGAACCCCAAGAAGAACAAACAGCACCACATTATCACTTCAAGGTGAGTTGGAGACAATCTGCATTTAAAGGGGACATGTTAGTGTCTAAAGTATCCAAACATGAGTCACACTGAGCTGTTGTTTCTCTGTTTCCTGCACTGTTCACAGAAAAACCATCACTGCTCTGTCCTTCTCCCCCGATGGCAAGTACTTGGTCACTGGAGAGGTGAGTCTTCATAGGGTTTATTTTGCCCCAGGACCTTATTTCTTATCTTTATCAAGTTAACATTGCTGTAGAATTACTATAATTAGCCAACTGGATGCTTATAAGCTGCAGCTGGTCTATAAGGAGTCAGCATTTGTCACTGAGCACATCCCAGCAGTACTGAGGCCTCCAGTCTGAGTTCACTCATGTTCCACAGTAACGTGTCAGTCGGTTATGTTGTAGTTACAGCGTGTGCCTCAACACAACACTCTATCTTAATCCAGCCCAGCCAATCAAAGCCGATTAAAGACTTCTCCGTGTAAGTGGATGAGAGCGCAGTAGTTGCCATGACGGCAGAGAGCAAAGACCAAATACCATGACGATGCCGCTGCCATTTAATTTGAGGAACCAAATGCCAAATTTTAGTGGTTTACACAACACAGCTGATTTTTCCATATTAAACTCTTCAAGTATGTAAGAGTACAGGTCAGTCTTCTTAATGTTAATATTAGAGTGAGCAAGCGAATTATTATGGTTCTCTTCTTACCTGTTTTTGTCACTGTGATCAAAGCTGAGAGGCATTACAGCCCCGTCAGAGGATTTCCTGAAAACCTTGAAAGAGGAGAAGGCTTTAAGATATTCCCGAGCGAATAATCTGATAAGAAATGTGCCCCACACACCACACAAACATTCACCAAACAGAAACTCATTTACATCAAGGACGGGGCGGCAGCAGATGCGCATATCTTCTTTTATTTGTCTCTTTCTTTTCTCTCAGTCTGCTTTGTATGCAGCTCAAGTTGTTGGTTGAATGTCATCCTTTTGCAGCATCCTTCAGGCTGCCTCCCCTCTCACCTATTAACTCTGACCTTTGAAAGGTCTTTTGACTATATTAGAATAAGAGACTACACAAATAGCCTGCTGACCTTTTGATCCCCGAGAGAGAATAATGTGAACAGGTTGAGGGACAAGTAACTGTGTGCAGTGGGTAGAGGTCAGAGGACAGAGAGGATAATCTCTTAGAGAGCTGGATGGACTGACAGGTGACTGCTATATGTTGACTGGAGACAGAAAAACCTGACACCATATGTTGTCTAAACCTTAGTCAATAACAACTAACTATTTTACCTCATTTAATTCACTCACTCCCCATTCCTCATCCCTCTTTCCTTCCCACCAGAGCGGTCACCTGCCGGTGGTGAGAGTGTGGGACGTGGCAGAACGAAAACAGGTGGCGGAGCTCCAGACGCACAAATATGGCATCTCCTGCGTGGCTTTCTCCCCCAACAGCAAATACATTGTCAGCGTGGGAAACCAACATGACATGATTGTCAACGTCTGGGCGTGGAAGGTACTGTCTCACCGACTCAGCTGATTAGCTTAGTTTAGCATAAAGACTGAGAACAGGGGGAAACAGCAAGCCTGGCTCTGCTTAGATGTTCTGTGGCAAATCAAAATGTGCCCAATCTCTCAGAAGGTTTTATTTGAACCTGTACTGTTGTGTTGTTCTCTCACAGAAAGATGTGGTGGTGGCGGCCAATAAGGTATCGAGTAAGGTGACAGGTGTGTCTTTCTCTGAGGACAGCTCCTACTTTGTAACTGTGGGGAACAGACATGTCAAGTTCTGGTACCTGGACCACTGCAAGGCCAGCAAGGTATTAAAAAACAAGGTTGATGTGTTTATATAAAGTTCTTTTTCTACCATCTAACATTTTTATCCAATCTGAAAAACTGTGCAAGTGACGTTAACTGGGAGTTTTGTCACAGTTCCTATTTCCTTTGTTCCAGAGCGTCCTTGCGTTGTTGAACTTCACACAGTTTTTCTTCACACAACTTTGCAGCTGCTTAATCAAATATATAATAGGAAAAGAATCATTTAAGTCACACGTTTAATATCCTTGACTTCTCATTTGGCCCCTCTTTGTTAGCTTCAAAACGTGTTTTCACACCAACAAGTTACACATAAAACTGCACACTTGGACACATTTCAAAAGGATTTAATGAAATGTGGACACATACGGGAAGAAGTGTAAGCAGTATTCTGCTTTAACCACTTTAGTCTCTGCTTCACCAGCTAACACTCACCCCTTTGTGGTTTTTAGGCCAGTGCTCCTGTGCCTCTGCTGGGCCGCTCGGGGCTGCTGGGAGAGCTGAGGAACAACTGCTTCTGTGATGTGGCCTGTGGACGGGGCTCTACATCTGACTCCACCTTCTGCATTACCTCGTCCGGCCTGCTGTGCGAGTTTAACGGCAAGAGGATGCTGGACAAGTGGGTGGACCTACGGGTGAGTGACTCACAGGGAGTATCCAAGAGTGACAAGAGCTTGTTTGGGCTCTGCAGCTGCCACTACTTTTATTCTTACTACTTATTTACTCTATATCAGACTGCTGGATCCAGTGCTAAGCAACATTGTTGTGTTTTGACTAGAAAGGTCATATAAGAGATCCAACGCTGTAGAATAAAGCATTTTTACATGGTGGTTAAACTTTGAACATTGATCTTACCAATGAGTGTTTTCATAAAATAAAGGTGTAGCTGTTTAGGTCAGGGGTTTCATTTCAACCAAACCTCAGAGGTATGATTCATTCATTTTCTTGTAATGAGTTAGATGTGAAAATCGAAACCAGTCTCAAATCTGTCCGTTCAATTTGAGACTACAACAAGCAGCTGAAGGCCGGAGGGGAAACAGTGTGAACCAGGCGAGCTGTTTCTAGCCTCGGTGCTAAGCTAACCGTCTCCCAGCTGTAGGTTCATATTTAGTTCACAGATATAAGAGTGATATAGTCTGCTCATCGAACTCCAATATGTTTTTAAAGAATAGAATTGTCTTCTGTGTGTTATATTAAATCAAGTTTGTGCTTTCCTTAGATCGACATTGACAAGAGGCTATAAAAACTGACACTATTTACCCAAGGCTTTGAAACTTTGAAAGACCTGCTGTTTTTGATGCAACATCACTACATTATTAATAGGATATTTAGCTTTACCAGTGTCAAATCTGCAACATTTATATTTTATGCCCATCACTCAGTGCTGTACAAGAGGAAGTGCTTATGGTCAACGTCCAGCTGTGGTGTTTAATCATGAGGTGAAGATGAAGGTGTGTTGCTTCTTCTCCTGCCTCCTGTCAGAGGATCAGAGAGGGATTAGCAGCAGGGATGAGGACAGATACAGGATGTGTTTGGAAGAATTCCAATACGGACGCGTTTATGCTCCACTGCCACCTTCTGCAACCTTTATCTTTACTGATAGGACTGTTGTGGACTCGCCCACTTGATTATAATTTACTTTATTTGTAGGGGCAGAGCTCAGTCATCTGTAAATGATAGAGCTGTGAAATGAGCTGATGTGCCTGTTGTGTCCTGCCTTGTAGACGGGCGTGGCTCAGTCTCTGTCTCTGTCTGAGGACATGATCTTCTGTGGCTGTGCTGACGGTACAGTGAGAGCCTTCAGCCCCGTTGACCTGCACTTTGTCTGCACGCTGCCACGGCCGCACCACCTCGGCTCTGACGTCTCAGCTGTCACAGAGGCCAGGTGAGGAAGAGCTCAGGAGTAACACAGCCATGCCCTGGCAGGGCTCCACAGCAGGATCAAGTGCTCTCTATTTATAGTGTGTTCTGTCTCAAGTGGCTGCATTTGACTGTCAAAAGAACTCTGAATGGTTCTTATTTCTGAGGGAGTTATTAGTGGGTTTAATGAGAATAAGGTGCATCATATTCACCAAGGTGTCCCAGGTCACTGAATATTTTGAAGTGATATTACCTGCTTAAATGTGATATGTTAGGCTGTAATGTGTCTTAACATCAGATTATCAAACATTAAATTAAAATGAATAAAGGATTAAAGTGATATTATGAACAGAACACTGTTTATTTTTTAAAGCAGTTTCGAGCACCAGTAGACAAAATTACATTACATTACAAATATTATTCAGCGACAGTCGAAGAGACCTGACAAATGAACGTCCGTCCCTGTGGGCCTGTCCTCTTCCAAATTTGAATTTCTTACGCTTTTTAAGAAAACATCTATTATTCCATGATCTTAAAAACTATGTCCTAATCTCTCTTCCACAGCCACCTATTTTCCACCAAGACCGACGCCCGTTACCCAGACGCCATTGCTGTTACCTATGACCCTGCCAGCCGCTGGCTCAGCTGTGTGTACAATGACCACAGTCTGTATGTGTGGGACGTGAGAGATGTCAACAGGGTGGGGAAGGTGCACTCTGCCCTCTTCCACGCTGCCTGTGTTGGGGACCTGGAGGTAAACAGGGTGGAGGAAGTGAATGAAATGAAATGAAACATGGTGCTTTAATCCAATGAAACAGTCCCTGATTCAGCGTGTAGTTAATCATTACACAGAGGATTGAATTCTGGGTATTGACTAGACTACTGATTGACGGAACATTGGGGGACTGGGCAATACCATCCTGATGAGAGAATTGGGCCACTTTGGCAGTTCATTAAGCTACTGACCTCTGACACTGATGGATATTATTAAAGTTTGTAATTTTGTCATGATTACTAAATTATGTAGTTTGTGGGTTTGTAACTTAGCAATGCAAAGTCAGTTCACACTTAACTGTTGATTGTTGAATTGCAATTACAGAGAAAACCTCTGAGCAGTGATTCTACCTATAGTTATGAGTTATGGATATGAAAGCTTGTCTAGGCTGGCCTTATTCATTCAAAGTCAATGTTTTCATAACCAACAACATGCATTTGAAATGGTAAAAGCACCTAAGCTAATGATTATTATTGTTTAACCTGACATAATTAATACCCCTTGAACCTCCACCCACCTTGACACCTGCTCTCTTGTCCTTTCTCAGATGTTTCCAGATGTTCCAGGGGAACTGGGTGCTGGTCTGTCATCGGGAGCATTTCTTAGCTGCTCAGCTGATAACACCATCAGACTGTGGCGGATGAATGACTGGACCCATTCTCAGAACATCCTCAGCAGTGTGAGTTTGGGTTCAGGTGACATACATGTCTTCATGCTTGTGCAAATAGAAATGTAGATGTTTTGAAAGTACAAATTCTCTCTTTGATTGGTTCTTTCTTGGTCACTGCTTTGCAGGATCTCCTGAATATAATCTACATTGATGGAAACACCAGTGCCTTGCTGGATCCAGAATGTTCTACAAATGTGAATGCAGACAAGCCAGGTGATGGACAGGCGACTGAGAGCCGGACAGGCATCAGAACCATCTGTGTGAGTCCAGACGGCAAACACCTGGCATCTGGAGATCGCAACGGGGTGCTGAGGTAGGACAAGAAGTATCTGAAACTAAGAGTGACGACTAACTGAGGTGAAAGCAATGGAAAATAAATATGAATTATATCCTGCAGAGTCCATGACCTCAGCAGCATGGAGGAGATTCTGAAAGTGGAGGCTCATGATGCTGAGATCCTCTGTCTTGAATACAGTAAACCAGAAACTGGTGAGCGTGTGTGAGTGAGCATGCGACGGTGTTAGTGACTGAACCAACGGCATGCTTGAAGACCGTTTGCTGCTTTTACATTGTGTCATTAAGTCGTTTTGTCACTGTCAGGTCTGAAGCTGCTGGCCACAGCTAGCAGGGACCGTCTGATCCACGTCTTGGATGCTGAGGATGACTACAGCCTGGTGCAGACACTCGACGAGCACTCTTCATCCATAACAGCCGTCCGCTTTGCTGGTGAGCCACTTGAGACACTGTCAACATCTGACAGCTAATCTTTTCTTAATCCACGCTTTCATCTCCATTCAGTCCCACACAAAGACCCTCTTTTATTTCGCCTGCAGCGCTGTTTGTTTAAATAATAGACGACAACTATACATGTGTAGTCAGGTGGAGCTTTGTTTGTTATACACAAAGCCTTTTCTTGCCCTTGATTTTGAATCTAATTCATTCATTTAGGCTACGCTTGAGTCTCATCTTCTGTCTCTGTGCTCTTTGATGTAAATTCTTTTGAAAATGCTAGTTGTAGCCGACTGGTGAACACTTGCATAATTATTGCATCACCTCTGGTCTTTAATAACTCACGATTTCTTTTTGAGTTCAGTAAAAGGCCTCATTAAATATTCGCCTTTGTTCTTCAGCCAATGACAACAAGGTGAGGATGATCAGCTGTGGGGCCGACAAGAGCATCTATTTCCGCACTGCGCACAAGGTACACACGATAACCAGCAGATGCAAATCTCTCCACAGTAGAAGTCCGATGCATGGTGTCTAACACACACACACACACACGCGACTGTAAAAATATATATTAAATAATATACACTGACTAAAAATGTACAATCTTTTACTTAGCTTTGGCTTTTTTAGCTGTCATAACTGAGGTTGTTGTTTGCTGAGATTTAAATGAGAAGACTGAGACTGCCACTTTCATGTCTGTACTTAAAATACAAAGCTATGTCTTCCAGCTGGTTTGTTTAGCTTAGCATAAAGACTGGAAATCATATTGCAGCAGTATTAAATGTTACATCTAACCCATGAAAAGGTACTGATTCAGTATAAATGTCAAACTACATTTTTAATATGAGAGGTTTAATGTCATGTTTTTGTCTTGTTATCACACGTTCCCAAGATTTTTGTAAAAGCAATTTACACTTTGAGTCTTGCTCTCATGCAGCTTTTTCACTGTAAAATGCTTGTTCTTTTTTCTCTTTAATATTTTGGTACAGAGAAACACTGATTAAACCGCAAAATGACTTCACTACCACACAGAAAACCTTTTCCAAAATATTCTGTCTGGCCACGAAAAGAAACAATGAGGAGCTTGTCTTGATTTAGCATTCTTTGCTGCTTCATTGACTCAGATTCTTCATTAATTCCTCGCATTAATGACTCATTGTGCAGCACAACAGCAGCCCAATCTATTTTGCTTCTGTCTGTGAATGCAACCCCACAGCAAGTTGCACAAAAGCACCATTTGGACTGCGAGTTGTATAACTAAACGCCTGCTGCAGCCTCTCGTTTGCTTCTGGGTTACTGGGACAGTTTTCTGTTCACTCAGAGTTGCATAAGTTGCAACAACGCTGAAGTTAAGACACGATTCAGGGCCACTGCAGTGACTCATGAACACTGTAGAGCACAATAAACAATGGCTTGTTAGTCCTCAGTAAAACTTCTCCTCAGCATCCAGACATTTATGGAGTCTTCATTGGAGAAACTTGTTATGACAGGTCTGTGCTCCCCGCAGGACCTAAATGAGCATCTGCTATGGTGCTTGATATCATTATCCAAGGATTATAAATGAACTATAAGAATCTTTTCTGACCCACTGTCTATGATTAGATGAACAAAGATTTTCTATGTACTATACTTCAAAAACAACATGATTTCAACTCAAATTGGGTCTTTGCCAAACATATTCATTCTGCCAAACTGAAGCAAACTTCATGTTGTGCCTTGCATACATTTCTAAGTGTATCAACTATGTGAATGTAGATATTGATTCACACTAGATTCTGCAATGTTAAGATGCCCAAATGCATGTTTGCTACTCTTTCTCCAAACAGTACAAATGCATTCACTGCATTCCACCTAAACTTTATGTATACTAACAATACATTGAACAATAGACAAGGGCAGAGTTCAGGAGGGGGAACGACTCTTGCCAATCTTTTCTTACTGTGCAACCAGGTCAAATATTAGCTGTAATCAAATTCCTGAAGTGGGTCATTAACCACAACGATAGCCATTAGTTGGCTGTACGATAAAGTTGTAATGTTAATCATTTAGCTACTTTATTAAACGTGCTGCAACATAATAACACGCCCTGCACACAAACTCCGTATGTTTTCCAGTTAGTACTATCAAACCAGCTGCCTCCCTCCACAGCACAGAGCTGACGCTGTTTCTATTTAACAGACTGACAGAGGAACAGAGTTCAGGCGTTCCCACCACATGGTGAGGAAGAGCACGCTGTACGACATGAGCGTAGACCCCACCTGCAAGTACGCTGCTGTTGGCTGTCAGGACCGCTGCATCAGGTGAGCTTGTTGACGTGTGTGTGTGAGGTCAGCCATGGGAAACTAATCTGAGAGGAAGCTAAAGGTTTCATTTCCCTCTGACTGCAGGATTTTTAACATCAGCAGTGGCAAACAGAAGAAACTCTACAAGGGTTCGCTGAGTGAGGATGGCAGTCTGCTCAGGGTAACATTTTCTCCCACATGCCTCTTCCCTCCCTGTAAACACAGCGTGTTGACTGTAGAACTCCTTTGTCCTGGCAGGTTCAGCTCGATCCGTCTGGTCAATACGTTGCCACCAGCTGCTCTGATAAAAACATCAGCATCTTTGACTTTTACTCCGGGGAGTGTGTTGCCACGATGTTTGGACACTCTGGTAACAGAGCCCACACCTCCAACTCACATACACCCTCACATATTTTATGTGCTCAAACTGAGCTGATTCTAAATTACAACTTTTTACAGCAGCAGGGAATCAGTGCGATCACATTAAACTGTCAGGGAGTATCATATAACTAATGTCGCCGTATTTTTTCTTTTGCAGAGATTGTCACTGGGATGAAGTTTACGAACGACTGCAAATATTTGATTTCTGTGTCAGGGGACAGGTGAGAAACAGTCCTGTGTGTGTATTGACTCAGACGTGGGTAATCTGGGAGCACAATGGAGAAAATCTAGAATTTAGAATATGATACTTTCTGTGTATTTGGAAGTATTAGTTCAATATTTAAAGTCAGACCTCTAATGATAATCAGATATCCAAATAGGAAGAGAATAAAACTATTGTAGAAAACTAGGACGAGTGCAGGAGCCAAATTAAAATCCTCTTCACTCTCTGATGCCAGAGGAAATGAGTGGGGGAATGTGTTTGCACACAGTTTCCTCAATAGTCAGGCTGAAATGAAACGTTGAATTTTTAATGTCCGAATGCTTTTATCTCCCAGCTGTATCTTTGTGTGGCGACTGGCTCCAGAGCTGACAATCAGCATGAGGGAGAGGCTCTGCCAGCTCCGACAAAACCCAAACACACCACCCTGCAAGACCAGCCTCAGGTGACGACAGACAAGCAGGCGCGCCTTCAACTCCTGAGGAAATGTAGTTTAAAGCTTCTCGTGCTCATCATTTGTTGTTACTCCAGGCGGGAGGTGTGTAGCGCTCCTACTCTGGGTGGTCTGTCCTCTGACAGTGACCGTGAGCCTGAAGAGGAGGACGGAGCAGAGAATGACGACCCCAACGACCCAGAAGACATTGCAACCTGTACCTCCTCTGACAGCAGCCATGGAGAGGAGGACACAGGTACTGTCACATCAGGAGCCTACTGAGAGTACAAATGCAGGGCTGATGATGTAATACTGATGAAAATATTGCCCCTCTGGGTGTAACCACCTGTGTTGGAGAGTATCTGCCTCCTGTAGTAATCCTGACCTTTATCTCACTGCTGAGGGCAGCTTTTGATAGCAATCCAGAGATCAAACAAGTATTATTTGATTATTTTTGAAGCTTTTGATTATTGTGCTCTTTCATTCAACAGGTGGCTCGGATGAAGGACAGGAGTGGGAGCTCACAAAGGTTGGTGGTTGCATTCAGTGTCAAAGGACTGCTGTATTCTTCTGTCTAGCCATAAGCTGTACCTGCCTAGAATCAGTTTCAAGGAACAAAAACATTGGGAATGCTTTTTATCGTAGCGGTATCACTTTAACACTGTTTCATATCCATTCCATTTATGGCAAGTAAAATCAAACTTCAGTAATAGTACAAGGAAAAATCTAACAATACACGTTTCCCCCTAAATCAGTCTCTGAAATCCTTCATGGTCAGTAACAGCATGTAATAATCAATATGGGCTTTGAGTGTGTGAGATGGAAAGTTGTTGAACAGCTCCGCTAATGCTCCGCTACCATCTCTTTTAGTTTTCTGTCAGTGCTTCAGAAGGACTGAAGTGGCTTAAGGATCTCTGGCTTCACTCTACCACACATGAGATTAAATCCTCTGTGATGCACCAGAGGGGAAATACCCTCCTGCTGAGTTTTAAAAGTGATAAAAAGCTATGTGAAATCCATTCTGAAATACACAGCCAGAGTGGGAGGACTAAAAACTAGATCACACAACCTCATCTAAAACGTGTGCAGCTACAGGAAGACTGACACTTTCAGTACTTGTCAACTTTAATTTCCCTGAACTGATGTATGATATTTCCTTATACATGTGTCTTATCATGGCTCACTCCGTCGTTTTATACATCTTGTGTACATCCTTTCTAGCATGGAGTCATCAGCCAGGTCACTCCTGACACCTCTAAGCGCCCTCGGAGGCGCTGGTCTCATCGTATGGGCTCCCTGGAGGTGATGGTTAAATCCATGCTGGACCTGAGGCAGCTGGAGACCTTTGCTCACAAGAAAACGCCCAACTGCCCCCCTCATGACAGGGAGAGACAGAGCACGTCCAGCCTCCAGGAGCCCTTGGTATGCATGGATCATTGTCTACGAGAGATAAAGAGCGAGCTGTCTGTATGGATCCGTGTGTGTAACTGCACTGCGATGTCACCTATCTTTCAATGCAGCTGCAGTTAGAGGATAGAGCCAAGAGGCAGCGGCCCTGGTCACACGCTGACTGGCTGTCCTCACACCCGTCCAAGGGCAGCAGGGGGACTGATGGAGCCGTGCTGTACCCTGAGGAGAATGAGGACGATACAAGTCTACAGGGCAGGTAAATCCCCTCTCCTGGTTGCACTCAGGCAGTCACAATGACACAGAGAGGGAGAGAACAAAAGTGATTTTCTATTCTAGGTTTAATATTTCCCTCCACCCCTGCTCCTCATTATTTCCTGCCTCTCTCCCTCTCCCTCTCTCTCTCTCTCTCTGTTTTCATACGTCAGTGATTACATGGTGAAGGAGCGGCACTGCAGGATGCAAGGGCGAGGGATCCGCAGTGAGAGCCAGGAAAGCCGCAGCCCAGACAGCGCTTGCTCTCTGGGCTATGACAGCAGGGAGTCCAGCCCGGACCGTATCCTGGAAGGTGAGGACAGAAAAGTTCAAGCACAAAACACAGTAATGATTAATATTAATTTCATAATTTATACGTGCTTGCATGAAATTATAAGAGCATAAAAAAACGAAGATAAGCACTAAAAGTCACTTCCGTACGTGCATAATTTGAGAATTTCCGACTTTAGCACCTCCCAGTGGCACTATCGGATTCGACACTGTGGCAGACACTAAGGCATGCCTCTCATTTGCCAAGATGCACAAATTTCATTAGAATTAAACAAACATAAAACGTCATTAATTTAAGATGCTAAAAATCATACGCTGTTCCCGCACACAGTGGCTTTCAGTGAGGGTTTCTCTTGCTGCAGCTTGCAGGCACAGCAGAGCACGCTTAAATAAACTAACGTCCAAGGAATTTTGAATAGACATTAAAGACACGCCTTTATGCTATATTTCAGAATTTCTATCTCTCTTAACATTTGTGTTTCAAGTTACGAATGTCTTTTCAAAGTGTGTCGAGTGCCGGATTTAAAATGAAAAGCTAGAATGTACATGAAAGCCGTGATATCTCTGCAACATAGAGTAAAGCTGATACCCGCTGAGAGGGATTTGGGCACACGCAGGCCGGGTTTTTTTCAGTTTCAGACCTGATAGAAATATGTCAGATAATACTACCACATAAGCCCCAGTGTTCTGGCTGGTCATTTGTTAAGGATTATCTGGTACCTACCTGCTGTATGCAGTAGATGTTCCAAGGTCAAGGAGGGTTTTGGAAAGAGTTTCTACCTTCTGCCTCAGCTTTACCCCCTTTTTTCTCTCATTTGCACATTGTGCAGATGTGGAGTCCCTGGGCCAGGACAGCTCTGAGGAGGAGAATGGAGGGAGGGAGGAAGAGGAGCAGCAAAAGACAGAAGTGACGAGTATGGATGAGGCTCTGAGGACAGTGGCGGGCACTGCTGACCGAGGTCAAGAAGATTTCCTCAAGCAGAACTTTGAGACGCTGGCAGAGAGCTGCAGCATGGGTAAGACAGGCCAAACGCTCCCATGCAACTTTAAAAGAATAGTTACAGATTTTCAGAATGAGAATATCTTGTGTCTTCTGCTATTATCAAGCTACAGACAGCGGCTGCTTAGCTTCACGTGAAAGACTATAAAAGACCGTAAGCAGAGTGAAACCTGACCCCGTCTAGAGGTTTTCTGCCTAGCAACACCAGCCTGATCAGCCTGACAGACTCATGCAAAGCAATAAGACAGGAAGCCATTGCTCTCGACAAAGAAACAGTCGCATAAAAACACAACTTTTTTTGTGAGAATTAACAAGACATATCAGTTAATTCGTGAGGTGTAGTACTGGTACAGAGAAAGCCAAACTAACAATTTCCTGTCCTTACGCTAAGCTAAGCTAACTGTCTATTTGCAGAGGCTTTATTTAGGAGTTGGAAGACTGATATCTGATTGTTATTTTTGCTTTTTGCATTTTCCAAAATGTTGTACTATTTCTTTAAATGACCCCACACTGAAGCAGATATGCAAACAGTTTGATTACCCTTTCTCTTTCTCTTTCTCTTTCTCTTCCTCTCTGTGTCACTCGCTGTGTGTTTTTGTCTCTCTCTGCCACTGTATCCGTTTCCCCTCGCTGTTTTTTTTTTTCTATTGCTTGATGTCTGTCCACAGCTGAGCAGAGCAGAGTCCCCAGGCTCAGTATGTCTTCACGCTTCCTGGCCAGAGGACATAATAACAGGTACTGTTGACCACTTCGGGCCAGTGTGGACTCACAGCTATAATTACAAACCCATGTGGACTCACGCACACTGCTCTGCTAAACCATCTGTGCATCATCCCGATCGAGCCAAGCTGTCAGCTTAAAATGACATTGTTAGCTATGTTTGGGTAACTTTACGTGTGTAGACAGGTCTTTTTTTCATCCATGGAGGTTTTTACCTTTTCATTTGTATTAACAATGAATATGAGACTTCTAATTGTAACACACTGTATTGTTTAAGGAACAGTTTTGAGAAGTCTTGCACAAGAAGATGGATACGACTCACATGTCTTCATGCTAAAAGGAAAAGAAAAATAGAAGAGTAGCTGGTTTGCTTAGCACAAAGGCTGAAGGCAGGGAAACTGCTCTAAAGCTCAGTCTTATCAGTTAAACCTACAGTGTAAGTGTTAATGTAACAATAATTTGTCATTTCACGGGTTGCTATGTGCCATGTCAGAGAGTATTTCTTAACCAGGACCAGTAACTTCATGGAGTCTCTGCTGGTTGCCTGGCAACTGCTCCGTGCAAGTAACATCCCAGCACATAACCACAGCCAAATTGTTGTAACACTACAGAAAAGTATTCATTAGTAGCTGCTAGCAGGTCTTTCTGTTAAACTCTTGTCTCTAGCTTCATATTTAGCATCCAGACATGAGAGTGGCATCGATCCTCTCACCTTTTCCCTAAATGTCAAACTATTCTAGCCAACTTACTGCAGATGAATACTTTGTGTATATTTCTCACCTGCTTCTCTCTGTGTAGGAGTGTGCCTCCGTTTGCCAAAGTGCATGGAAGGGAACAAGGTAGCCACTCTGCCAAGCCCCCTGTGTCTAAAGTACGACCCCTGATGGAAGATGGTGCAGAGGACAAGACCCCTGTGTCCCCTGGCACGAGCGAGAGGCCAAAGTAAGAAGAAAACACAGACTAGGAGCTGTGATGGATTTCTTTTTAGACAAGTGCTGCTTCTGGCCGTCAAGCACAAAAGGTGCTCTGTTTGCATAAACAAATGATAATGAAACATTAATAAGTCCATATGGGAAGAATGCAGTACTTTCCTGAGGTCACACTAGGCTGCAGTGTTCAGATGTTTCTACACTGTTTACAACCAGCACATTTCTGCTCTTACTCACAGATTAATAATGAATAAGGGTAAGCAAAAGCAGGGAGAGACAGAGCTCTCATCTAAAGTCATGATGCACATGAAAACCAATTGGACTAATCCACTACAGCGTAGCCAAAATGTAGCACGAGAAAAGGAATCAACACAAATGATATTTACATGAGTTTGTTTTTCCTGTGTTTGTGACTGAATTATCATGCGCGAGGTGATGTTTAAACTGCCGTCTTGCCTCCCAGCAGGGGAGATGCTCCAGAGAGAGACTGTGCTCCTACCCATAGGCCCCTGAAGAAGAAGGCTTCAGGGTCGCACCTATGGAGGCTGTCCAACCCTCCGTCCAAAGGTCCACTGCTGCAGGACAGAGCATCATGTTTACAGAAATCCCACTCTGTCCAGAACCTGGCATCAGACTGTATGTTTCATCATCCTTTGGTTTATTTATTTCGGTATATTTGCTGCCATTTATTCAAAAAAACTTAAACTGCCTTGAGAGTGCATTTAAACACAACTGGCATGGGGATATTTTGTGAAATATGCTAAATAGATCAGTCTGACTGAAATGATTACTTGGGATTTGCAATAATTTGTTTATATGATGTCATTTTAAAAGTCATATAGTCAATTTATAAGAATTTAATGCAACATAATTAAATGTACTTCTATTTTTCCCCTGAAACAAGTTAAATTAAGCTCTTCCTCTTTATTTTCTCCAGGTCCACGCTCACCTGTGCCCTCTAGTGACCAAAGGGAGTTGTGCAGGAGACCCCAGCAGCTTTTCCTGGGTCAGGACACTCCAAAGCCATCCTTCCACTTTTCTTCACCTTCCTCTGGCTCCCCGCCATCTCCCCACACCACCCTGCCCTGGGAGAGCCCCAAACTTAAGCCCCAGCACTCCTACATGAACCCCACTGCCAGCTCCATGGCCAAAAGCAGCCGCTCATCCTCGCTGGGAGAGGGCATCCAGATGAGCACCCCACCATGCTCCCCCTCCATGAGCAAGAGCAGGAGGTCATGCAGCGAGCTGGAGGTCGACCCTCCTCTGCTCACCTCGTCTCCTGTCACCGCTTTCCCCTCCACTGTTTCATCGGCGTCATCCCTCTTGTCTTGTCCTCTGTCTGGCACACCCTCCCCAACTCCACCTCACCCTACAGCCACAGTTTCACCCACTCCTCTCACCCAGAACATCCCGCCCTCCCGCATCCCGCTGCCCAGGCAGCCTCTGGGCCCTCGCCGCAGCCTCTGCCTTGAGGTGATGCCCAGCTCAAGTTTGCCTGGAAGCCTGGCGAGGTCTTCAAGTCCCACCACAGAACCTGGTTGTGATGTGACTCCAGGAAGTCAAGGTTAAACAGCCAAACCTAAACTGTTGATGTGACACATAAACAAGCACAAGTAAGGAACTGAAAGTCTGACTGTGTGTTTGTGTGTATCTTGTTGTCTCCAGCACTGGTCAGGCATCTGTCTCTAACTCTGGATCCTTCTGTGCCGAGTTCACTGCCAGTGAAGCAGAAGAGAGGCTCGGTTTCAGAGAGGTACACTTTTACATTTACAATCTGATGACTCAAAATTAGCATGAACACAGTGACTGACACTGATTTTCTGACATTTCCTCCCAGTGCCAAGATGACAGGACAGGTGGCTGTAGCCAAAGAGTGCCCTCTGGTGCCTGAACGAGCCCACACACCACGTCTTGACCCCCAGCCAGGTCTGTCCCCCCAGAACTCTTTCATTAACCTGTCAGTTGCACAAGCTCCTCCTCTGTATCACTGCATCTCTTGACACTCATCGCACTCTGCCTTCTGCCCTGTCTGCCGGCCTCTATGCCATGATCCTCTGTCTCTGTGCCCTCCTGCTGTCAATACTGCCATTACATGAACGGTCCTCATGCGATGGATTTGGGGAAGTTTTGAGTTTGACCGCTTTCTGTGAATTTACAGATCTGTTAGTCGGAGGACATGAAGGTGACTGTGTCCCTGAGTTCTGCGCTCTGTCTGAAGTTAAACAGCTGTTGCTATATTCAAAGCATGAGGAGATAAAAGATTATGAATGAAACATATCTTGGCTCACAAAAACAAGTCTTTGTGTTACTTAAACTTACGTTTATGTTACTGTTCAACAAAACACAAAGATTTCATGCAACAAGCTTGATATCACACACATTAAAAATCTGTAACACTGACAACTTTGTCACACACTTTGTGCGTAATCTGATATAAAGACAGCAGAGGAATTTGCACACGTTTGATGATAATACAACTGTAAGGTATTTCTGTAAGGCTCATGGTTTTATTTGACCATTATATCATTATTTTAGCTGCTACACACAGAATATGTAAATGTGAACACATTTTCAAATATTAAAATAAGAATGGAACACATATAAAATAGGCATATTAACGTATATCGTAAAAGTTGCAGTAAAGGAAGGAAAACTTTATTACATTTGCAAGGAATATATACAGTTACATAAATATAAACACACACTGTATATGCATACAGATACATGAAAAATGTTATAACTGAAGTAGCAGTGAAGTGGCGCAGCAGATTGTTTGCCTCTTCTTGCTCAGTAAATAACAGTATCTAACAGAGTTAAGATGCTGAGATGAGTCTTGAAATAATGTCTTTGTCCTGTTCCTCATGCTTGCTCGCCTGCTGTTTTGTGGCTGATAACTGCCTCACAAAGGCAGCTGACTTCATTCCATTTCAATCTGAAAACACAGGAACCATAAATGCCATTAAGTGATATCCAGTCCACATTTGTACCTACAACTGTGTTTTGCCGGAGGAGGATATAAACTGTGAAATCATTTTTCTCACTTTCACAGCTCACACAGCTCCGGCTCTCTGGCTTTGTGCAGCAGCCTCCTCGCGTGTTGTTTCTTTTCTGCCACCAAGTTTTATTCTTGCTGTTCTCTTTTAGTGCTCTTCAACCTTTTGCTCACCGTTTACTGTGTGCCTACTCCGCTCGATAAGTGTGCGTTTGTGCTGTACAGTATGCGCGTCTCTGATTTGCCATGCTGTGCCATACTTGAAAGAGTCCTTCTCTCTCTCTCTCTCTGTCTGCAGATCACTCTATCACCTTGGAAACTTGTAGGCAGGCTGTTAGTGAGCTTCACAGCAGTCTGAGGAAAACCGTCATGCTCTACACTACGGTCAGTGCGTGTGTGTGTCTGTGTGTGTGCGTGTGACAGAAAAGGAGGGGTGGGACATATGGGGCTTAAGAGAGCCAGAAAGGGATATATACATGTATATGGAAAACTGAGAGATAGGGAATAGATATAGATCATTTCTCACACATTACATGCCTGTTAGTGCCTCTAATCTCATATTACTCTCATATGGGTACCACTAGATATCAGTGTTGATAACTATGTCATTTTTAAATTCCTACATCTTATAATTTTCTGCGGTGAAATCCATATGAATTAGTTTATATCACACACCTTTTTACTTCATTTGACTTCATTATAGAGCTGAAACGATAAAACCATTATCGGATTAAGCTGTGATGGAAACCTTTCTAAGCTGGGGTTTTTAAAGCAGAAATGCCATTTTGGATGGGTTTTCTTTGTCTTAAATTGATGGACATTTAAATATTTGGGCTTTTTTGACTGTTTGTAGCAGATAACAAGCACTTTTAATCTGCAGTTTGATTCCCCAAATCACAATGTGACTTCAGATATGCTTTATTGTTGGTCCAAAACCAAAACCCCACATCATTCAAATTACAATGACAAAAAACAGAAAAATATCAGTTTTGCACATTTAAAATGCTTGAAACAGAAAACATGAAAAAGACAAAGACTGGCTGCCTGCATGTCTCACTCTCTCACATCTGTTTTTCAAATGTATGTAATCGATAAAACCAGGTACTTCGAAGCAGCCAACAGCCCAATGAAGATCAACAAGAAATGAAGAGCATCTTGTCTGAGACCCTGTGGAAAGTAAAAGCTGAGCTGGACTCTCTGCCTCACCCCACTTCACAGTGTGAAGAGCCCCGTGTGGACCAAGAGGTCAAAGGTGAAGGTGAGAAGGCCCTGGCTCTGCTGGAGCAGTATGCTGAGCTGCTGCTGAAGTCTGTGGAGAGGAGACTAGATACCAAGACCTGAGGACTTGAGGAGATGGACTGATGTTTTGCAAGGTGTCTGTGTTCACACGTGCTAGCAGGAGCCAGACACATGCACACACAGAAGCACTGTGAATTGCACATTTGTTATTTGCACAGATAACTTTTGGAACTTTATTAATGGACTGAACGACTGAATGTTGTTATATTTGGAGAAACTGAGAGGAATGAATGAATGTTGAGTATTATGCACTGAGAAAAGAAAAAGAAGGTTGCCTTATTTTTCAAGATGCCATAGCTCTTCCTTGTCTGTTTTCACCTTTTTGAAATAAAATTGCATAACAATAAGTAATGAATCACAGCTTTTGTGCGGAGAGATGCCAGAGGGACAAAGATGATGAAGTTACATGAAAGGCTTAATTAGTCAAAATATGACAACTAATCAACCAAATAAACAATATTCAGATGATTTTTCTCTTCATTAAAAATGGAAAATGTGTCCTAAGGTTGATGATACAGCAAGTAATCAAATTTAAAAGCTTTATGCTCATTGGTGATATGAATGTGCTCAGCAGTTTTCATGGAAATGTATCAACTGAATTTGAAGATACTGTACCTTGCATGCAACATTCATATTCTGGCTAACGGAGGACACCTTTTGAGTCCATAGAGCATCCAAAAATCCATCCTAAGACGCCATCCTCAGAGGAGCAGGAAAACATTCATTACTACTTTACTTTCTAGAGATGGATATGTTAAAGCATGTATAAGTGTGCAGCTAGAGGGTAGAAATTAAGAACAATTTCTATTGCCTTTTGTCTGTTAGTCTATGTTCCATGTGGACCTTTGTACCGGTTTTCATTGTGCTATTTTGATGTTTAGATTTTATATTTCTCTGAAAGAGATTTACTGCCATACAGTTTCAAACTGTTGCACTCTTCTTTAAGTTCTCGTTGAATTAATAATAAAGGATAAAAACAATGGACTGGATAATTTTATTTCAGAATGACTGCAGTTAAAAGAAACCTTATAGACCTCTTTGCTTTTTTTTTATATAGATCCATTTATAATATTTAATAATCTAGAAAGCATTGTACACAATAATTACAGTAGCAGTAGTATCTTCACACTGAAAAAGAAAGCTTTGTGTGTATTAAATGGTTAGCTATGTGGTATAGTTTTAGCTTATTGTAGCATAGGATGAGCTCAGCTCATGTCAGTATTAATATTACTGTATATCGCACATTAATGAGCTTATTTTGTTCAGTCTTTAAACATCATGAGAAAAGTTTTAGTCTCTGCAAATGTAGCTTATAGATAGTGAGTGTATGTGTGTGTGCATTTCTATATGTGTCTTCGTATACATTTGTGCTCATATGCATTTACACGCTCATATACAAGTCATGTCTGTGTTATGTGCTGTATGAGTAATAGCGTGCTTTCTATGGAAGTGTCTCCACGTTGACGTAGGTCAGGACGACATCATGCAGGATGTTGATTCTGCCAATCTGGTTGAGCTCTCGGACGCGGTGTCGGAACTCGAACAGCGGGATGTTGTTGACTGCCACCCTGAACGCCTCGTGAGTGCACAGGATCTTCATCTGGAATGGAGCAGAATATCAATAATGTACTGTGTCCATCAAGAGGGTGAGCTGGCTAACGTGTAATGGAAATGTATAAAGAAAAAAAAACCCAAACAAACCCCATTTTATTTAGGAAGAGTCACACTAAATCTTCTAACTTTGTCAAACAAAATATATATATAGAATTTAGATGATCTAATATCAGTGGAAGATCCAGAAAAAAAACAAAAAAACGGTTCCTATTTAAAATACAAAGAACTATTGAAGGAAAAGTGCAGCTGTTATTGCTGTGACTAAACACAGACACAGAGGCTGTTTTGACAGAATTAGCTCTTCTGATTAGTAAACTCTTTGCCAGACCCGTGAAGCATGATTGTTATTGATGTTATCGAGCAACATGAGACCCCCACTGACCTCCAGGAGCCTTCCTGCAGTACAGCAGTTCCCTTATCTAGGACTCGCCTGCACAAACGACTTTCCAACCCTTTCCATCTTTTCCAAACGTTAGCCTGACATTAACCGTGAGAAAGTGACCTAGAGTCAGGTAAAGGCACCATGTGTAGCATACTGAAACGTCAACACATCATTGCAAAGTTTGTACCGCAAACAAATGAGTGTTTATTTCATTTGTTTGTGAAAAGTTATGTTAAAGCAATAGAGGATTAGCAGCAGTGGGCGCTGACGCTTTGCTCCAGGTAGAACAAATGTGATAAGGATTTATTGATGCTAACATGCTACACATAGCATCTTTAAGCAGCACTTGACAAGCTATTTCCCAGTCTGATTCCGATTTTCTTACACTTACCTCAAATGGGCTTCCAAGAGCGAAAGGAAAGGGTCCCTTTAGGTCCCTCTCCTCCGCCCCCCAGCGCTCACCCACTTTGTGGTTACGGACCACCACTTGTTTGCCCCCCTCACAGAAGCGGGGGTTGATGTGAAAGGCGATGTCATTGCCTCTCAGAAAGTTCACTGTGAACCTGTGGAGGACCAAAGCTGGTTAGACCTTATTTAACACTGTACTGTTAAAATTAAATAACTATAGATCAATGTCCATATCCAAATAACCAAGCTTACATTTTAGCATTTGGTTTTACATGGCCCAAGATGGTCATCATCATCTTGTCATAGACCCCTCGGGCCAGGTTCAAGTTGTACGGCACACTCTAGATGGCAGGAGTGAGAGAAAAATGTTGAAACAGCCTTTAATTGTAAAGCAGCCAGTGCACAGACATGTCCATCAGTGTCTTCTCTTTCCTTTAAATTATAAAAAGGAGATTCTAAGATACATGCCAGTCTGATTCTTTTGACTTACAAGAGGTCCAGATGTGGGTGGAAGCCAGTGTGGAGGCATGATGGATGGATTCTGTCCAGGCCATCCTGACTGTCCTGGGTTATAAGGCCAGCCAGGGTGGGCAGGCCAACCTGGTACATTTGGATGGATGCCTGTAGCAGGAGCAGGTGCTGGGACTGGGACTGGGACTGGAGTTGGAACCTGAGCAGGGACTTGAGTTTGAATAGGAGCTGGTGGCTGGGGAGGCTGGTATTGAGTGCCCGGCCAGCAGGGATTGCAGGGCTGCACTGGAGCTTGAGCTGGAGCTAGAGCTGGAACTGGAGCCGGGACCATGGCTGTGGCAGGTGCAGGGGCTGGTGTTATTGTTTGAACTGGTGCTGGAAACTGAGCTGGTTGTGTCCCAGGCCAGCAGGGTGTATTTGGTTGGCCAGTCCAGCATGGTGCAGTCTGGGTGGCCTGTCCTGGCCAAGCAGGGAACCCAGCTCCAGACGGCTGCATGCTAGGCCAAATGCCATTAGTCTGTGGGGCAGAACCAGAGGACGGGCAGCTGCCACACAGAGCGTCAGCATGCTGAGTGGGAGGAGGAGATGTGGAAGATGGAGAGAGAGAAGGGTCAGGGGCAAGTAAGGAGATACGAGGAAGAGAGAGGGTGGAGAGGATGGAGGACACCAACTTGCAGTTGCAAACATGGCCGTTTGACATAAGCAAAGATTTAAGCATTTACATTTAGATGGCAAATGTAGAGGAAAATTGCTCTGTGTCTTTCTTACCAATGTAGAGATCAGAGAATTTGATGAGGTACTTACGTCCATGTTGCCTGCAAGAACCAAATAATTTTTATTTGTGTTATGGAGAACCAAAACAAAACAGATCTTAGTTCGTTTTTTTTGTTTTGTTTTTTTTTTTAAATGGAAACAGCATACCAAGCTAAAAATTAAAAAAAAAAAAAAAAAAGCTGTTTTTAACCAAGGTATTGGAAAATATAATTTATTTCATCACATGAGAGAGAACAGTGCACTGCAGTCAGACTGAGCTTTGGAGGGCTGCAGTGAGAAGATATAGTTCTCTAGGTGACCACCAGAGGACTCTACAGTGTTTCAGGATGTCAGAGTATCAGCAGATGATGATCGTCTGTCTCCAGCAGTGTTACCTGAAGCTTATTGGATGCCAATGAATGCACTAATTGAATGATGACCACAGAAAACATTGTGAGTCATGCAGAAACATAATGGCACATTGATTCAGGGCTCAGGGTTATAGAGTATCAATGACTTGTGTGCACTTAGAGAGGAATGTGCAGTGACAATGATTCGTTGGTGTGCAGGCTGTACTGCTAATATAGTTGTTCTTGTGACTGCAAATTCAATTACTGCTATGACATTATGGAGCTACTTAATCTTGCTCCATTGTTGCCTGTAATCCCAAAATATTAATAGTCTTGATGCATTCAGGTCAAATAATTGCAAGAAACTCAATCATATGTTGTGTTAAGGCAAAATGAGTAACAGAAGAAGAATTTCATTGTATTTAGTTATACAGCACAGTCTAGTTGAACTCACACACGATGATATAATGTTATATCATAACATTCCACCAAAACACTATATTATTCAGCAATTAACAATATAAATAAACCAACAGCAAACAAACAGATAAACTACATATATACTGTACATGTAAATGAACATGTATTATATTCTCATATCTAAACATTTTATGTTGCACTGTGCATACCTTTTCCCTCTACAGCAGGACATTAACCCAGACTAGGGTTGCAATCTTTTCCTGGCACTGTGCAATCTACTATCATTAGATGTATTAAACTTTCTTGGTTCTGATCTATAGGAATATAAAATATTGTATAAGCTGCCGCAGATAAGATTAAAACTTAAAGTTACCTTTTCTTGTCTTTAATCCTTACGTGCACAGAGGAGCAGGCTGCAGGCCGTCGTGTAGGTGTTTAAGTGGATCAGTCAGCTTGTTGCCAAGCTCACAGAAACACCCTTTTATAGCCCCAAACCCTCACTCCACATGGCCACTCCTCACCACATCACTCCACTGTCAGAAAGAAATGCCACACTCTCATGTTGTTAAATATTTATAAAGGATGTATGTTAGATACATTATGTTTACATTTTGGATACATATGCAACTCTTATTTTTTATTATTTCCTTGTATATTTTTTGGGCTTCTCCCAGGTGATTGTATCCTAACTCAGCTGAAAATGAAAACTATGAGAGTTTGATAAAATTAAATAAAAAATAAAGAAATTACACTGTGTTCCACATTATTATGCAAATTGTGTTTAAAGGTCATAAAGATCATTTTTTTGTCTGTCAGTTTAAACACATGGATGGGAATGTGTGTCAGGGCTCTTCCAATCACTCCAATCAATCTCAGACACCTGTGCCAATTAGTTTGCAGGTGAGTCCAATTAAAGGGAAAACTACTTAAGAATGGATGTTCCACATTATTAAGCAGACCACCATTTTCCAGCAATATGGGGACGAAGCAGCATCTCTCTGCTGCTGAAAAGTGAGAAGTAGTTCAATGCCTAGGAGAAGGTATGACAACTTTAGATATTTCAAAACAACTTCACCGTGATCATCGTACAATAAAGAGATTTGTAGCCGATTCAGAACACACACGGGTTCGAGCAGATAAAGGACCAATGAGGAAGATTTCTGCCAGACAAACGCGTCGGGTTAGGAGAGCAGCTGCTAAAATGCCACTGCAAAGCAGCAAACAGGTATTTGAAGCTGCTGGTGTCTCTGGAGTGCCAAGAACATCAAGGTGTAGGCTCCTCAAGAGGGTTGCAGTTATGCATAAACCTGTCATTCAGCCACCCTTAACCAAAGCTCAGAAGCAGAAACGCCTGCAGTGGGCCTGCACGTACATGAAGACTAATTTCCAAACAGTGTTGTTCACTGATGAGTGCCGTGCAACCCTGAATGGTCCAGATGGATGGAGTCGTGGATGGTTGGTGAACGGCCACCATGTCCCGACAAGGCTGCGACGTCAGCAAGGAGGTGGCGGTGTCATGTTTTGGGCTGGAATCATGGGGAGAGAGCTGGTCGGCCCCTTCAAGGTCCCTGAAGGTGTAAAAATGACCCCTGTGAAACTTTCTTCCGTGGTACAAAAAAGAACCGTGCCTTTCGTAGCAAGATCATCTTTATGCATGACAATGCACCATCCCATGCTGCAAGGAACACCTGTGCATCATTGACTGCTATGGGCATAAAACAAGAAAACCTCATGGTGTGGCCCCCATCCTCCCCTGATCTCAACCCTATTGAGAACCTTTGGAGCATCATGAAGCAAAAGATCTATGAGGGTGGGAGGCAATTCACATCAAAACAGCATCTCTGGGAGGCTATTCTGACATCCTGCAAAGAAATTCCAGCAGAAACCATCCAAACACTGACAACTTCCATGGATGCAAGAATTGTGAAGCTCCTATCCAATAAGGGGTCCTATGTCAAAATGTAATTTGGCCTGTTAAGATATTTTTGATTGAAAGAGCTTTTGATTTCAGCAAATGCTTGCAGTTTAACTAATGACCATTTTCAGTTGTTTACAACAATAAAATGTTTTGAAACTCTATTGTGCGTAATAATGTGGAACAGTGCATTTTAAGATTTTGGGATTTTTTTTTTTTTTTTTTTTTTTTTTTAAAGTTATGATTTGGAGGTTTGTTCAAAAACAGTCGAGTTATACTCTAATGCTTGATGACCTGAAAATTATGAGAACTATCATTTTTATAGATTATTTAAGAAAAAGAGAAATTACATTTGCATAATGTGGAACGCAGTGTAAAAGAGGGAGGGTGAACCGAATATTAAAATGCTGGGTCAGAAACAATATCAACACATTTAAGTGTACAGACTTTATAAAATGCCACCCGTCTAGATCCACTGACATTGACATTTTTGTGCTGATGTGGTCCATTTTACTGTTGAGCAGTCATGGGACTGTGTAACACTCGGGCCATATCGGCCCTATCCTCAGAGTAACACAATTACAGCAGATAGACAAAGAAGTCAGGGCTGTGCTGTCTTCTGTATGTTCCAATGACTTGGACATTGACAGCTGAAAAGTCAGACATCAGTGTCTGGTTCACTCTCAGGTTGAGTCACTGCAGTGGGTTCAGTTGTCAACAGAGGTGTTAGGAGTTATGACTTCTCTCTGGATGATTGCTGAATGAATTCACAGCATTAAATGTATTGGTGTTCTGTATTTTTGATAACAGTAAACAGGAGAGACATCTGCGTCAAATCTACATATAACTATCCAATAAATCTCCAGGGCAACAACTTCATAACAAATGACACTCACGTACGTAAGTGGATTCACACAGTTGCACTGGTTGTCCTCGCACCGTTATTAGATTAGGCATCATCTGAGCTGAAAAATGTCAGAAACTGCAGAACCTCTCAGAATGCAAAGACTTAATCCTCCAAGAATTCAGCGCCTGACATTTATCCAACTGGCTCTTTAATTTTAAGCTCTGTCTGGAGACAGATAATCAAAAGCATCTTTTATATAATTCATTATGTATACAATTCGCTTAACTCTTGAAGATACTGCTGTCATGTGACTTTTTCCTCACATATAAATGGTCACTAGGGATTATGGATAACTGTTTCACCTGCAAGCACAACTCACTGCAGCGATAGTCAATAGAAAAAGCAGGATATTGTCATGTAGTCTCGCCGGTAATTAGTCCCCCATCAATGTATTGTATTTAGTCCAGCTACCATCTATTGTATTTCTCACCAAGTGCTTTTTCTAGTCGCAGCATTTCTCAGGGTGAGCAGGTTATTGTATCATAAGCATTTACATTGTGCTCCTTCCAGGAACACAAGTAAAAATATCATTTCTATTCTATTTATTCACTAAACAGATCCATAAGCAATAGTTCTCTGTTCTATATGTGTAGTGCTAGGGACTCTGCTCTTATTTTTCATTCATTGTGCTGTAAGGATAGGTCAGACTCATTATAATAATTATAAAACCAGTGATTAACTACCAGTAAGCATAAATACCACACTATCTGGCTAATTCTGTGTTATACCTTCTTGTATAATAAAAAAGCGCATGTGCACAAACACACCCCCTCATTAATACTTTATGTGTGTATGAGAGCACCCTGCAGCCTGACCTCAGGAGGCCAGCTGTGGCCACACATTAGGCGAGTGACGGGTGTGGCCATGGTGGACAATTTGGGGAGTTGTAGCCTCTGGGTTTATGATTGCGTGTGCATATGTGTGTGTGTGTGTGTGTGTGTGTCTGTGCATGGGGCAGCACTCGAATCTGTTCAACTGAGCATCTGGGCTGATTAGATCCTAATGTCTCATCATCTCCTATAAGCCGTTACAAGGCAAATCGTGTCGTCCTTTTGTTGTTGTCTTTAATTGATTTTTAATTGTTTCCAAAATTAAAAGATAAACAGATGAATGTTTGTGTTTTGTCCATGCACAGCGGGGACTTTTGTGTATTACAGCAAACAGTGAAAATGCAACAGCAGTTATTAAATAATTGCCCGTATATTGATCAAAGCTGATGTTCACGTCACATTTAAAATAGCATGACATTTTTGTGCAACTTTCAGCTGCAAAAATCAATATTTTTATATTGACACTGGATCAAATGATGATGTTAACTGTGAATGGGGCTGCATGTGTGAGAATGATCATCCAATTCAGATCCAGAGTTTGCCTCAGCTTTAAATACTATTTTGGTTCTCAGAGGTTATTGTTTTTAGCCAGTGAAGCAGTTAGCTGCTAAAGAGCCAGATGTTTAGCACAGGAATTGGTGGAAACTAAAACAGAGCAAAAACTAAATTAAGTAAATATTATCCAAGAAGATACTTCGTAATAATTGCTGAAGGTGCTCTGTATATGTTAGGTGCAGATGAGCAGATGATTAGTAACCTAATTTTCTAATAATCTTTGCATTTCACATTATAAAGACTTTTTAAGTCTGATGTTTGGCACTGCACATTGGTACTGTGTTATTACTTTCACTGCAACAATGCCTTTCATATGTCAAGCACTAAAGGTAATACTATACAGCAGAAATATGCCTGTTTGCATCTGCTGCTTCTCTGTTCCTCCACATCAGAGAATAAAGGCCTCACCTCTTATGAGCCACTGGCCACTAAATTCCTTAATCAACTTTCATATAGTATAACTATATCGTTACCATGCTTCAGACAACCACAAAATGAAGCGTGCTGTGAGGATTGTAGGGAATTGTTTTGCTTGAGCTGCATATTGTCACAAGAGGTTTCTTGCCAAGAAACAATCCAGAACATTTGGTTCATGGTTAGTCTCCAGGTTGGTCTGTCAGCCTGTCAAGAGCTGGAACTGGCAATACTTGCTTCCTCAACCCTTCTCTGCACTCAACCCAATCTGTTCTTATTGAATAATGTAATAAAAAAAAGTTGCAATAGAAACATCAAGCCTGTGTGACAAATATAGCTCAAGTAGAGATTTATATGGGAGAGTAAATGACGGTGTTTCATGTTGACCATGTGGTCATGACATATGCTGTCTGATGGGAGAGGTAGTAATGATGTCACTTCTAGGAGATCTCCTTTTGTAGTTTCAACCAATGAGGGAGTTGAGGGAAAAGGAGGCAACTGTGAGGCAGGCTGCTGTTAGGCAGAAGAGAGCATCCTGGCAGGAGCAGGGTTTTCCAAAGCGACAGTGGTGGCATTAGCCACTGATAAGCTCTGGGCCTTGCTCCAACACTCGTAAAGTACAATCTCCTTACATCCCTTTACCACCACCCCCTTTCCCCCTCCTCTTCACCACTTCTTTCCAATTAGAGTTGCAATAACAGGTTGACTGGAGTATAAAAGAGACAGGTCTACAAGGTAATCCCCACATTAGGTAAAATGTCTGGAAGCATGCCTGTGGTCAATGGCGTGGTTTGCTCTGAGTGTTTTTCACTAACCTGTGGCTGTGTGTCTAAAGATGCTTTTGTGGTGCCAAAGAACGAGGCAACGTAAGCGATTGAATCAAAGATAGTGTGTAAGAGTGTGTAAGTAAGAGTGAGGGAGATGGTTTCAAAGAAAATGATATTGCTACAGTTGCCATGGGGACTGCAGCACTTTTTGCAGCAACCTGGGTGTGTTTATGTGTGTATTTCTGTGTGCATTAAAATTATCATCATATCTGAAACACCATGACATAAATTTAATATCGCAAAGTACATTATTCCCTCAGAGATGTTGTGATTTATGTTTCAGACATAACCAGCAGGTGCTAGTACAGCTTACAGTCAAATGCACTATAGTAACCTGCGTGCTCCCAAAATACACCACTAGATGGAGCTGTCAAATACTCACAGGGGGTAATAGTCATGAAGTAGGTACTCCTTATTCCATGGGAGGCAATATGTAATCTGTGGATATATTAGGTCAGCTGACTGCTTCACAGTCATCATGACAAACCCTGGTGCAAGACATGACCAGAACAACAAGCAGCATAAAGACCTGATGAAAAGCTGTACCCAGTAAAAGGTATAGTTCACACAAAATCTGCCTTCTGAGCCTCTGAATAGGTTAGCTTTGAAAGGTTTATGGTTTTCCTCATGTGTCCAGTTTTACAGTAAGTTTAATAGAGATTATAGTCTTGTGCGTTTAATAAAAGTATATAAAAAATCATGCAACCCCTCAAACCACTCATTCAGCATAATCCACTTAAACCATTATCCTTATCATCCAAATGTCTTCCCAAAGATTTAAATTAACTTTCTAAAGACAAGGCGGTGACTATTTTGCTTCTGAAGTATTTAATTTGTAGTGTCAATTCACAACCAACAAACATTTCTAAAACTGTAACATGCCCTGGTAAGGTAAAAAGATTGACAGTCAGATTCATTAGTATGTTAAGCCCACTTACTAAAATGCGTTGCAAAGCGACCCCACCTTCCCCCCATGTGGCTATATGAGATGGATTGATGTGGCTGTCCATAAGCCTGGAATAGTCCTGAGCTGAAGGGGTGTTCCCACTGCTTACAGTCCCTGCTCACATTTCCCAAGTGGATTTATGGGTGACAGGGAGGCAGCATGGGGGACAGAGCAGGCGAGGACACTGTCATCACAAGAGGACAAATCATGTGGGGAAGGAAAAGATGTAGTTGTGAGAAAGAGTGTGTTTGTGCATGCCATCTTTTGCAAGTATCTATACAGCGGTTGGACATATGTTGCACATATGTGCAGCAGGAGCAGGCCTTGCATCCTTACAAGCAAGTCAGCTGGTGAGCTTTATTGGGCAGATGAGCCTAAGGGAAGATGGTGAAAGGCAAGGACACATGGTAGCAGCTCCCTCATTGATCCCTATGTTTAACAACAACACAAAGAGCTAGGCCTTGGCATAATAATGGATACCCCGCTCTCTGCCTCCTCTCTCTTTCTCTCCCTCAGTTCGCCAGGCAGTCAGACATAAGGACTTCCCTGTTACAGCAGGAGAAATTGACTCGTGCCCTTGCACATTCACTTACTGTAGTCTGGGGAAGAGCCCCTGTGCTACAAACAGCATGTCAGAAACAGAGATGGGAGATCAATGAGGGCTGTGACACTGTCAGAGCTGGCAGAGGCTGTCACACTGTGTGTATCCCCAGTGCTCTGGGGCTACAGCCTGTGCCTGGCTTCCCCTGAGGAACACTTGCATACTCATGACTCTTTTAAGAGCAGAAAAATGACAACTTGATGCAGGATATGTTACGTGTAACAAAAAGAGCTAAATATTTCAATTATCATAGCCTGTCTTGAAGAATATATAAAAACCTAGTTGAATTGTTCCACATTTTGCAGTCACTCTTCAGAGTCCCCAAATGATCTTGGAAAGTCCAAAGGTCCCAGGCTGGGAAATTATTGACATGGAGCAGTCATAGTGAATTCTGGGGACTTTCAGGGGGTCTTCAGGTTGGTATACAGCACCAATGAAGCAGGCTCACAGTTTACATTACAAAGTACATTATTCCCCCATAGATGTTGTGTTTTACCTTTAGCTTTTTCACCAAATAATCCTTTTAGCTAGCCTATTTCTCTAATGAGGGATGATGGGAAAACACTAGGCGAGATTAATTTAGATATTTATCCCAGTTAATGCTATGCTAATGCTACCCAGTACTCTTCTGATATTTATTTCTACAGTGCATTTACGATCTCTAGCTAACTATTTACTTACTTTAAGCAATTTCAAGAATTTATCAATTTACTTTTGCTTTTTCCCTTTTTGTTAAGCCTATTTATTTAAATGATTTAGCCACCCATTCCCTTTAACCTAGTTTAGCTAGACTAAGACTTGCTAAGGCAGTTCCACGCAATCCCAAACGCAACACACGGGTAGGTGTAGGTAGCTGTGTGTGTGTGTGTGTGTGTCTCACTATATTTCCATGTTAAAATACCGCAAAATATGCCTCTGTATCTCCTGGAAACGGCAGTTATGTGGTGTGCAGTAAAAAAACAAACAAACAAACAAACAAACAACAAAACGACTCGAACAGGAGAAAATGTTTTTATTGCAGTTGTAGTGTGGGTCTATTTGAGGTGGAGTAAGTGGTCGTGGCTGAAACTTGTCCTTGCTCCGCTGCACAGGTGCTCTACATATCCAGAGCGCTCTCCGCCCTCTCCGCCACCACAAACTGCGCTCATTCGCTCTCCCCAACAGCCCGGATGTAGCGCACAGGACCGCACAGTCCTCCTCTCAGTGATAATAACATGGCGCTGGCAGACACATAACGGTGCCCACCATAATAACAATATCCACAATAATAGACCAAAATAAGCCGCGGGACATGTGAGCGCTTCGACCCCAAGACAAGCAGGTAGGTGAGGAGCATTTTATTCGACAAACGCGCTCAGACGATGCGATTTGGTTGAAATGGGGCTGCTGCTGCTTCTTGCAGGGGGCAAAAAAGCCGCTCTGGAAAGGCGAAACGCTTGTCTAAGGGTTTAGTTTGTGTCTCTGTGTCTGTGTCCGCGGGTTCAGTGCCTCCCACTGAAACAGCACTGTCATCCAGGGCAGGCTTGTGTCGGTGCTTACGATGCATCCGTGCAGAAATAAATCTGTCATTTTGTAGTGCATGTGTTGTCATGGCTGTCAGGCTCTCCTCTCGTGCGTCGACCGCTGTCCTTGGTATTGAACTGGGTGGGCATCGCACCTATGCATGTTGCAAATAAACAGCCCACTGATAGGCCTGATCATGTCTGATTTCCTGTTTTTTTCTTTAAATGAGGAGGCATTGCTGTCGATGGTCGAAGGAAAAATCAGTGTGATGCACCTCCAACCTACATAATCCAGCAGGGGCTCACAGTGTGTGCATGGTGCTCAGTGGTGAGTTTGTAGCCTGAATGAACCTTTAGCTCTCATGTCGTTGTATTTCCTTATTGTGACAGCACCTCTTTTATTGTAGCACTACTCCTTATTTATGGCTCTACGGTATGACAGTGATGATGACAGTGCCAGACATTCGCTTCCTCCTGCAGCACAGAGTTTGTGCGTGTGCTCAGGCTAATGTAGGCCAGGTAAGGGCAGGAACAGATGGCTTGTTTTCAAGTTCAATGTGGCTTTCGGATTAGAATGTGTAGACGAAAATTAAAAGTGGTGGCATAGGCCCTGGGAGCCGGGGTTCCCCTCCTAAGCTTATAATCACCCCAACAGCAACACTCTATTAATAGGGGTAATAATAACATGTAGCACAAAACCTCTAAGGCTGTCAGGAGTCCTACATTTTGCCCTAGAACGTGTCTCGTAGAGCAGAGATACTTAGCAGTGTTAGGCCTAGGAGAAAAAGAGGATGTAGTTTGCAGTATTTTGAGAGGACTGTCAGCACGAAGAAAGCTGGCAATGACCTCCAGCCAATAACCTTTCTGATGCAAAGTGCCAGGGCTGAAACGATTAGGAAAAGCCATTTTTCAAACAAAAAATACCAAACATTAGCACGACGGTCTTGTAGTCGTGTGATGGCAGTTGGATATCTTTGAGTTCAAAACAAGATGTTTACGTGAGGAAACTGTTATGGCCATTTAGCAAACAACTAATCAATTACAGGCTGGATAATGATATCTGTGGTTGTATTTCAGCACTTTGCATTTATTTACCGTTGACTCAGTTAATGCAGCAGTTGGTCATTTTGGTCTTTTGGGCATGTACTCCCTTATTTGCAGATTAATCGATAATACGTTGACCTCTATTGTTCTGCCCACTGTGCTCCCACTTTTGATGATTTTCTGCTATAAATTTCCAAACCTAAGCTGCGATAACCTTGACGACACCATTTTTTCCTCACACTCCTCCAGAACCAAAATAGACATTATACAACTGTTTTCACAGGCTGTGTAGTACCATACTGAACTTATTGTGTAAATTTGCTGGAGTGGCCCTTTAAATATAATTGATGGCTGTGTACAGCCTCTCAAAACACCTGCATCTTCCTGTCCAGGTCACACGTCAGGTAAGATTAGACAAACGGCTGTCCTTATTGGTCCATTTGAGATGACGGCGTCGTCTGTTATTTTAAAATCGGAGGAAACTTAGAAGCTGAGTCAATGTGTTGGCCTGTGTACGCTCACTTGCACACTCCCTGGTTATCCACTCTGTAATGTATTCGGTGCCAGCACCGAGCACAACAGCTTTACATAATGATCAAAGCTTGAGGGATGCCAGAGCATGGCTTCAGCCTGCAGTAATAATAATAATAACCTTTGAAGTTATCACAATCCCACAACCTCATTCCCTTCATATTCTGCCTCGCTCTTTCTGTTTCTCATTCTCTCTCAACCTTGCACACACACCCACACACACACACACACACACATGCACACATATGCACACACACAAGCATGCACAGACCCACTCGAAGGTCCTCTCCTGTTTAATGTTTCTGGATATGGGGTGAGTACTTAAAAGAGGATGGTGATAATGAACACATGACTAACTATTTTAGTCCCTATGGCTCTGCACTAGACTGCTCTCGCTGTCTGTGAGGAGGCAGCCTTCGCTGCTCGCACAAATTCACAATTACATAAGAGTCAGAGCGAGTCATACATTGAATAATTTGACCAGAAGAAGAGACTTTAGCACTCCTTTTGCTGTGCACACTGTATTACGTTTTCCCTATTGGGGTTGCTTCCTCAACCTTGAATGCTGACCCCATGTGCCACCGGCCAACATCTCTCTCAGTACATAACTAGTGTTTCAGATGCAGGGGTGGGAATGTGTTATCTGTAACTGAAGCGTCTGATTTAGCCCTCTATTTATATAGGAGCCTCTTGAAAATGACGCACAGGCCATTCTAACCAAGTGTCTGGCGAACTCGCACTGGTCGAACTTGCTAATCAAGGAGCAGAGCGAGGGAGCATGCAAACAAGGTTCAGATAGACAAGACGAAAGATGAAGAGAGAAGTAGACAGAGGAGGAAGGAAGACAGAGAAATAGATGAGACGTGAGAAGAAAGGTTATGAGAGGAGGGCGGTCAGGAGGGACAGCCGGACAGGTGACCATAGGAGAGGTGGATGAGGTTAGAGGGATGAGCTGCAGCCCAGAGGTGGCGGTGATTTAACAGAGAGGGAGCATGAAAGGGAAATACAGATGGGTAAAGTCCTGGGATAAGAAAGAGGATAAATGGGGGAGATGAGGGGAAAAAGAAGGGGGAGAATAAGAGGATCAGAAGGCCGGAGACTGGTGAAAAGAGAACAGTCAATAGAAGGAGTGCCTGTCTATCTTCCTGCGTAGGGGGTCTTGCTGCCTCTCAGTCTGTCGCTTCTGCTCATTTCAGCTGCAGCCGAGCAGCAGTCTGTCTGAATGCCAGACTCATCTTCAGATGTCAGCACTTTTGTCCCAGGTTATTGCATTTTGCTGTTTTTGTCCCGGGATTAAAAAAAAAAACAAAAAAAAAAGCTTCCCTTGTGTTTTCTGCATGACTTGGCATGTCAGTAACAAAATGTGGTGTGTGCACTGTATGTGTGTGTGTTTGTGCCTGTGCATGTGTGTGAAAGAGTGGAAGAGGAAGAGATTGAGCATATGAAAGAGACTTTATGACAGAGGAGGAGAGATGTAGGAAGCTTCAGTGTGTGTGTGTGCATAGGTTTACCAAGCTGTGGAATGGATAAATGTCACCATATGCTGCCACAGTTTATATGTGACATATACAAATAGATATACAGTTTTAGCATGTCTTTGTAATGTTATTCATAAATCCACCATGTGGACCAGTTGTGAAATTACAGTTAGCTTAAACCATACAAATCAAAGACAATCTGCACTGTATTTGCTGTTATCCACCACCCAGCCACACCAAAGTTTGTACATCTTAAATATTTGAGCCGTGTCAAATTTGTCCGTCTTACACACACACACACACGCAGAGAGGGAGTCAGAGAAAGAGTTAACCTAGATACTCTCATAGCATTAGAATTAGTAGAAGAGACACAATCCACAATAACCTACATCCTCCACAGTTCTCTTCGTTTAACTTGTGTGTGTCTGCGCCTATTGAGGCTGTTCTGCTTCTTTCCCAATTCCCCTCTTGTCCGAAAGGCTGGAAAGGCCTGACTGGCACTGTGCTGCAAGTGTGTGTGTGTGTGTATGCGCTGTTTGTCATGGGGCTAAGGCATCAGAGGGCACTGATGAAGAGGCCCAGTGAAGCTTGAATACTCAGTGAAGCCCTCAGGCTACTGAGTGCTGCATCTGCCCCTGTTGCTGCCCAGCGCAGCGCTGGCCCTTACAGCTCTGTCACCCACCCTCCGGCCTGAAGGAGTTGCGCTATTTCAGTGGAAGCTTGTCTGTGTGTTTGTGTGTGTATGCATGGTGGTGGTGAACGTGTGTGTTTTCTCTGTATGTTTGCAAAAAGGAGGCGTGATTCTGTGTGGTTCTATCAGCCCAATAGATCCCCAAATCAGTTGCAAACTTGTGTGTTTTCAGGCACTTTTTTGTGTGTGTGTGTGCATGAACTTTAGCAAACAGCTGTAGAAGCTAGTTGGAGCTTAATTCCTGTTTAATCACTATTAAAGCGATACCTGTTTAGAAAGGGTGGCCTTAGGAAGCCAATTGGTCTGTCTGCGCCCTTCAGCCAAAGTGCCTTTTGAAAGGGTTCTTTAGGCCCGTGAATAAGTTTGTCTCATCTTTATCAGTGCAAAAGAAAGCCAACCTACTTCTCATTTGTCCCATATCAAATATATATACAGAGGACAATTCTGTCTCTTGAGACAGTCTATGAAGAAATAAATAGGCAGACTAGGAGGAGTTGATATAGTTCCCATTCACATAACCTCTCAAATGAATTTAAGTCAGTGTTACAGAATATGTGATTAAAATAAGAATAAGCAGAAATCTAAAAGGCTTTTAGGGAATTAAATTAATAAAAGTTGACACAAAAGCTTCATTTTAGTGCCCTATTTTCAATTTGATTTCGACTTAACTCCTTTTCTAGTTGAATTTTTAACTTCAATTTAATTTAACTTAAGCATTAAAAGTCCAGATGAACACCGAGTGTTGCACAAAAAGCTGTCATAAGCAAAACTCATAACCTGAAGCAGCAACAGCAGCAGCAGTTGCTGTTCTGCACAGCTAAATGCTGTTGGCAGTCTGTTGCACGCTTTGTCTATGAGATCCCTCTCTATAATTACTTACTTCTTTTGTTACTCCTGGCAGTCTTTTCTACCTATCTTGAACACCGCACTCTTCCAGATGGGCCCCAGACTTCTATAAAGCATGTGGACAGTGCCACTGCACCTCATTTCATATGAAGTGTGAAAAAGCCATTTTGCTCATTTCTGTGGCCGAACGCAGCACGCCGACAATGACTTTGCAGTGAATCGTGAGATAAGTCTGATTGCGGCTTGTAATTTATTCACTGTATCAACTTTGTTAACAGGGTTATTGTTCCACAGCGAAGATCAGTTCAGAGTATTTTTATGATGTTTTAATATTTTTGATGTTTTTTACACAATGTAGTGTTGAACAGACAACATGGACCATAACATCTTAATTGCTGCACATGTGACATTTGTAACTTGGAGTCCCACTACAACTATAAATAATGTCCTATTTGTCTGAATTCCCCTCTGGGTGTTTTCTGTTCTTACATATGCAAATGGCTGTATTGAAGTGGCAGGATAACAAGAGGAGTGAAAGGAGTGAAAACTTGGAGTTAAACATTAGTGCAAATGGAGCCACTCTCATCAGATTTCATCCCACTCAGTGATAGTGGAGGAAGTAGGAAGGAAGGGAGGATGAAGCAAAAGGGAAGAAACAGAGTAATGTATCCTGATGGGATCCTTGAAGTCGCTCAACGCAATGCTCTCCATCATATTGCCAGCCAGTATAGCTTTCATAACAGTTGTCAGCAAGCTCTCGCTGTTTTGTTCTGTGATTTGAGATCAGTCAGGTGGAATTTCATCAAAGCAGACTTGAATAAGGACATTCAGTATGGCTCAGCTTGATTCATTACCAACCCCCAGCTCCCACACCCCCGTGGGGAGACTTCAAAGGAAACTGAGAGGTTGAAGATGCAGGCTGCTATCGTGCTGAAGCTTACATCATAGCATCCTCTCCACCATCCACACTGTATCCACCATCTGAGACATATTTATGAGTAAGACGTGCAAGATGTGCAGCAGTGGCCCAAGCCTGACCGTTGTGTATTTGAACCAAATGTACCCTCAGTCTGACCTTTAGATCATCTTTACTGGAATGTACAGAAGTTTCAGTCAATTGTATTTCAGTACAACTGACTTTTAACTAAACCTTATTTCCTTTACTGTTCACTTCACTCTCAAGCTCTATGTTCTCCAAAGCACATGTGCAGTTTACAGTGATAACTGTGTCCCGTCTGTTTCTCTAAATTCATACTCATTTTTGAAACAATAGGTCCTTTATTTCACACAGTGGTAGACAAAAGCAGGCTCCTAATTTCCAGCCACTGTTGATTTTGTTGGCTGAAATGACGACTTTCACGGTTAGATTTGATCAGTTGTAACAATTATTATTGTTATTATTATTAGAACATTACAATCCATAGTAGGTTAACAATACCATCTCTGGCGGATTATTTAATGTTAAGCTGACTGCAGTGCGTACAGACTACAGCCTACAACCTGCACACCACTTCAACATGTGGAGAAGTCAGCTGCCTGCCATACCTGGTTAGGGTGTTTCACATTTGATTGGACAGGGGATGGATTTACCAAATAGTCAATAGGACTAAAGGCCTCTAACATCAAGGTCTGATTTTAAATAAACACCACAGCATTATTAGTCAAAGCTACTGAGCTTAAACTGGACAACTGTGTTCTGTTATTGACCACCAAGTGTTTTGAATCTCATTTGTTCTGACTAAATGATTGAAATTCATTTAATCAGTGTTACAGAAGACAAATAGCATCCTGTTTCTAAGCTAATTATACAGAGTAGATGACTTTCTGATTGGATGCAGTCAGTTGACAATGATTTATACAAGCCAAGACAATTTAATCTATCCTAACATTTGGTTTGTGGCTCTATAAAAATTGACTCCATGCTGTTCCCAGAGTCAATTTTGCAATCAGGATTCCACCCATGCTTTTGGTCAACACAGAGGATGTGTTCATGTGTCAGCCGATGTGACACTGTAAACATACAGATGTTTTTAGTGGACGCCGGTGTTGAAACAGTATTAATACTGGTGCTCTGGGATGAGGATGTTGCTGCTTGGCGGCACCTCCTGTTGAGCCTCTTTTCCATGGCCATGTAGATTGTCTTCTCATCCCTCGTCAGTCAAAAGCAGGGATCTGGCCTAAATTTAGCCTTTGCTTGGAAACTTTACCATCACATAGATTAGCGTCTGTGATGTGACGTCTTGATATGGCCTTCAGCCGGGAACCCGACGCAACTTCAGGCATAGAAAAGTCCCTCATTATCCTCTCATGTCATCTTCTGTGTGTGTCTTTGTCAGTGTGCGTATATGGCATTTTTAGCCCAGTTCCTGCATGAGAACACCCGCAGACATGCGAGAGCGCATATGCAGCAAGACTCATACATGCTCTGTGCGTTCATGACTGAATGCATATGCACTCACATAAGTACTCCCATAACCCTTACCAACTACACACACACACACACACACACACACACACACACACACACAAATAAACATATTAGGGCGGGCGGCTAATGACGTAGCGTAAGACAGAGCACACAGATGCGCTGGCTGAATAGATTAAAGCATTCATCCAATGACACAGCTGTGCTCTCTTTGATGCCTGGGCATGAAACTGCAGGAAATTACAACAAAAGAGGGATGCAGAGACTTAGCTGATATAAAAAAAAAAAAAAAGAGATCCAATCTGACGTGTATGGCATGTTAACGCTGTGTAACTTGTCAGAGCAGCAGCTGCAGGCTAATGCTCATCTAGTGTTCCCATTAGATTGATTGATATACCTCTCTATTTGTGGACTATTTTTAATGCCATAATGCCACTATGACATCTTGAAGTGTTTGTTATTATGTAATTACTGGCCAGCTATTCACAATTTACAACTACGTTACGCAAGGGAGCCCATTGTTTGCAGTCTAATCACAAGATTGTGCGGACGAACTGGGGTCTGCATGTACAGGAAGCAGTAGTTACGTTCTCATGGGTTTGGACAGACGTGCTGATCTGTAGCTGGGTTAATTGTAGCTATCTATTAGTGTAAGGAGAGGCTAAATGTGTAGCATATAGGCTTGTTAGCTGTATGTGCTCCGTTGGGGTTTGCTGTGTGCCTACTTGCCAGGCTTTTTCCTTTCTGTTTTGTTTTTTTTTTTTTTTTTCCGATGGAGCAGCCTTGCAGGATTCTGGTTGTGCAGCATTCACAGCGCTGCCAGCATAGCTCTAATTAAGCCAGGCACGGGTTTCTTTTAAACCCCCCGTGTGTTTAGGGGAAAAAAAAAAAAGACAACTCCCTAAGTCAGCCGTGAGATGCAGGAAGAGGAGGAGGAAGAAGCCGCATGCTGCTGAAATATAAATGGGCTGCACATCTTTGTTTATTGTGAGTTTTACTGCAACAGAACAAACAAAATGGTGGCCCCCTTCTAACGGCGACAGTTAAGCTTTGATTTCTAATTGGTTAACAAAGGCATCATGTAAATCTGAAGTGATCATCCTTGAATTCATTTATGTAGATTAGACAAAGGTGTTATCACTCGTGCATTAACGTTTGTCATGCAGCAACATACGCAGTGGTCAGTTGCCTCCGTTTACATTATCTGGTTAAAAATAGCATGACCTCCTTCACCTAAAAAGCCCACAGCAGAAAGTAGGTCCTTCACCTCTTTTCAGCCACGTAAGCTGCTGTCTCGTCTCTTTTGTAGCCTAATGCTCCAGGAAAAAGGCAGTTCTCCTGATTGTGCAGTTATGCAGCATGCTACAATGCATTATGAATTATTTGGCTTTGTTTTTCCCCTGTCGTTCTATTATCCTTCCAGCTAAGCCTCTTCATTTCCTCTGACTCGGACGGCTGTGCCACTGTGCATTTCCCTCCCTGTAATTTATCCATCTGCAGAAATGGACCATGCATGACTGTGTGTGTGTGTGTGTGTATTTCTCCGTGTGTGTGTGTGTGTGTGTGTGTGTGTGTGTGTGTGTGTGTGCACGCACTGAGTAATAGGAAACGTTGTGTTTAAGGGTGATGATTGCTCTGGCCCTCGTGGTTTACAAGCAGACAAGGTAATGATGGCTGCTACTTTCTCAGCTAGCTCCAGTCAATCCCCCCCGAAGTGAGCTTGTGTGTGTGTGTGTGAGAGAGAGAGAGAGTGTGTGTACTGGATTTGTTTGCTGAGTACTAGGAAATGGATCTAAGAGCTGCCATGGTTTACACACAGCAGCTTGAGGTGTTGCTAAGTAATTTCATGAGCAACATTGTCAGTGTTTTTCAGGGACCTTGTGTGTTAATGTCACATGTCATTTATCACCCTACAAACTACTGTAGTTGTTAGTAATGTTCTCCCTGGTCTCTGAAGTTAAATGAGGAGATGGCTACAGTGACAGGTTGAGAGCTAGTTGGACGGGCATGCTAAGGATTACAGTGTGAGTTTTTTTGTGAGGCTTTTATTGTTTGATCAAAAAATATGGATATAAATTTAAATTTACTTTTATGTTTTGGCATCTACATTTTAGTTCAGTGTGTTAAGTGACAGAATAAGAATACTTAATATACACATTTGTGCTTTTGTTCAATACAAATATTTTTTGAATAAACTGGAACTTGTCAAGGCTTGGGTTATGAGGTGAGAGCAGGACCCAGGTGCAGGCAGGGACAAGGACACAAAAGATCTTTTAACAGTTTATTTTATGGGCTAGGTTTACAGATGGTCAAGGCAGGCAGGGTCAAAATCCAGGTAGTCAGTCCGAACAAGGTGTGGCAAGAAAATATCCAAAAACCAAATTGCAAAAACCAGAAATCCAAAATCTCTACGAACAAGCACATGAAATCAAGGTAGGGACATGGACGCTAACAGAGCAAATGAACCGACAGAGAACAAAGGCAATGGCATAACTTAAATAGACAGGGGAGGGCAGCAAAACGAGACACAGGTGAAACCAATGGACTAATCACGGAGAAAACAAGTAGACAGAAACACACAAGGGAGGAACCTTTCAAAATAAGACAGGAAATAACAAAACAAGAAACTCAACTCAAAACCCTGACAGAACTTTGGAGTTCAACAAATTTAACTCAGTTGTCCAATGATTTATCACTTAAATGTGATGGTACATATTGAACTACCCAGATAGTACACAGCACATTGTATTTTCAGCTATATTTCTGAGTATGACAATGCAATGTGATACAATTGTATTGTGACCTATGTGTCATGATACCAATACTCTGGCCATACTCTGTTTTTACAGGTCATTGCCCCTCTAGGCCGAACGCCCATTTGTTGGCCGCTTGTTAATTGGACAAGTTGTTGTTTTTAATATGAATGTGAAGTGTATTTTAACATACTGAAAAGGACTAAGTTTTCCCTCAATTAGATGACATTTGTCACATGTTTGTCATATTTCTCAAAGTAAATCCGAGTGTTACTGCGGGAGAACAGCTCAGGTTCAAGGTGTTTGTTAGGTTGTGTTGGTTTGGCCCAGTTTCCATCTTCTCTGGACTGGACTAACTCTCAATATTACACTGTCAAACAGTTGCAGTTTGGCTAGGTTTTGGCATAAAATCTGGATGGGCCTTCAGAACAGTAGGTTTTTATTTTTGGATGGGCTTCTGCTTCAGTGGAACATTTTTTGGACTGTTGGGGTTTTGTAATATTGAGCTGTCGGAACAATGGCAAAGGCACTTTGTATTTTTAGTTTTGGAAAGGCCAAATGAGATGAACCAGTCTTAGAAACTCTTTGAACACTGGGTATTGCCACATTTTCTGAGAGGGCATCTCCAGGATTTCTTTTACTATCAAAGATTTCAAGGTCCTTCTTTAAATAAGTGACATTAGGGGAACATATAATCTGTCATCACATAAAAAAAAAATATTTTAAGCAATTTGAGTAATTTGTGATTTGTTTTGATGGCTTTATGCATGAAATATCGTTTGACAGCTATCAGCAATCTCTTCCACAGACTGTCCTTGAAAAACGCATGAAGCTGCCGTCTCATCTTGCACATGCCAGTCATTGTCTTTATCGGCGCTGCATCTGTGTGAGGTGTGTGCTGCTGTGCCACAGTGGAGTAAAAAGCATTTATATTAAAGTATGTGATGAGTTTTTTAGTTTATTTATTCATTCATAATCCAGTTTATGTGTAACACGTATTTTCATTTACTCTGTAGTCAGACTACAGAAAGACTCCAGAGCAGAGCGGTTACATCAGTTCATGCTTTAAATACGAACATGAACAGACAAAATAGGAGCGAGTGAAACAATAAGAGGAGAGACAGGGACAGAAAAACAAAGATGCAGGCGGAATTCATTTTAGTTTAACTGAGCGATATCTGAGACTGAGAGCACACCTGGTGTCATTTTGTATGAGCTGCACATTTTATTTTAACAGCCTCTGAGTGTTTTATCTGCTCCTGCTTCTCTTTCCTGAGATGCAATGAGTAAGGCTGTGGTAAGAGAAAAATAGAGACATTCAGGAAAATACAGAAAAAGCTTCTTCTCCTTTTACATTTCACTACCATTAAGACAGGTTTAGAGGACACCCTTCCCTGCATTCCTTACACAAAATTAGTGCTTTGGAGCATTTAAAATGTCATTTCAAAAGTATGTTGTATTAGCACTGAGCTGTGGCCTTAATATATCTTTCATTCACCTATTCATTTTTGTTACTTTCTTCACTGATTTATAGCTGATATCTCCAAAAGCTACAGTAAAGGTATTGAGAAGTCCACAACAGCTCTCTCTCCTCTCCTCCATAGTCCACTGGTTTTTAGTAGAAGAACGGAGCAGAAAACTAGTAAGTCAAGAAGTCTTAAAAAAGTAAACAATTTTCTGTCTAGGAGGGTTTTTTATGTTATTGGTTGTTCAAAAACATCTTTTAATGCCTTAGATTCACGTTACAAGCCCTTAGGCGGGTCCTGACCCCCCAAATTGGGAACCAGTGCCACAGACACTCGCTGGAATCCAGTCACATAGATGCTGGTGGGTGCCGCTGACAGGAATCACTGGCTATATGGAGTGTGCACATCTGTGGCTTTTCCACAGATCTTAGGCCTGAGAACAGCACTTAGAGACACACACACATTCATGCACACACTCACATATCAACACACGGTGGCCCTAATCCCGGCACGTTATCAGTGAGCATCAGTGTGTGAAGTCATGTGGACTGGTATGAGTCAGCGGCTGAGCCTCAAACTCTGTGCAGCTGAGATCCGCTGATGAGAGCATCTCCACTGGACGCATGTCATCCTTTCACACCCCGACCCACCACTGCCTAGCAGCCCACATTAGCTCAGAAGCTGTTTAGTGGCGAGAGAGGACAGGATATATTTAGCCTTTCATGTAGACAAGATACTGTGTAGTCAGGAGACCAGTCAGAAGTCATATGTAGTCAAAATTAACAGCTTTTAATGCTCTGACTGCTGCTGTACCACTCAAACGTTTCATAAGAGCAAAAATGACATGTGCCATTTGAGCACAAAGAGATGCTTTGTTTCATGCTCTTGAGACTCTTGATAAAGAACAGATTTTGTTAATCCCCAACTGTTTGTCTCAACTTTTACTTCTCAAATTCTTCTTCAATCTAGCCGGGAAAAAACTAAAAACTGAGCCTGTCTCTTTGGGCTGATCATGTTGACTGATCACAGAGCAAGTCCCCATCCACACACTTCAAATACCCTTAACTTGTTCGGTTTAGTGCAATGTAATACCTTGTACATTCAGGTCACTTCATGATGATGTGTTTGACCACTGACCTCTGTGTTGATTGTGTTGATTATCTCATGCAGGTTTACCTTTATGGTCGAACAGTGACATTCTCATTGAAACCCATTTCATTTTTGCTGCTGTTTCGTAAATAACGCCAATATTCGTCAACCTGCACCAATGCAAGACAAGCGCCAGCAACACCCTGAAACAGCATTAACAGAAAATTCAAGAGACAAAGGGCTGAAGCTCTTTTCGAGGAAAAGCAAGGCTGCTGAAATGAAAGGGAATATATCAAAGACAAAAGTAAAGTGAACATCAGCATTACCTTCCCAAGATGAAAGGGGGCCCGAGAAGTGCTGCACATGTGTCTTATTGAGTGTTGCTGAATCGGGCACTGTTGTTTGGAACTGGTTGAGTTTGCCATGTAGTTGTTAGTCTGCAGTGAGTGACTGGATTATTATTATTTTGGACTAGTGCCTGTATTGAATTACTGTTTGTTAGATCAATGGAGCTGATCCTTTAAGCCACTTTCTTCTCTTAGTGTCGATGCCAGTGTTTTTTCTTTGACTTTTTTCTTACACCAGATCTTCTGAAATAGACTATACAACATGTTTAATACATGCAGTCTCTATCAATGATGTATTATATTTCCCAACTTGCACTCTGAGTCTGTACACCGTATTTGCACTGTGCCCATTCTGAAGAAATGTCTTGCAGACCCCAGAACCATTGTGATATAGTTATGTCAGACAACAGATGAAGCCTGCAGGGAACATTGTTTGTAACAAACTAAAACCAGTGAGCATTGAATTTCTGTCCATGAACAGCACTGAGGCCTTGTTTTCACACAGTTCCAGGAGATTGATGCTCCTCTTATAAAAGTCAGTGAGACGTAGGTCAACAGTTTTTAGGGTGCTGAGCAATGTTCAGTGTCCTACAACAGCTACTGTGCCATAAAATGTGTGAGAGAGCATGCGGAAAACTGCCCAGGCACACTGTCTATTACACTTTGATCATGTGAGGTGTAAACATTATAAAATCAGATGTATCTGGACTAGCTGCTCTAAAACGCCTCGCTACCTACATCTCACTCTAGGTTTATTCACCTCCTGCGATGCTAATCTGACTTCTGACACAGCTTTTCCTTTTAGCTTGGTCATGTTGTTTGCTGGGGGGGGACAGTTAATAGTGATGCATTTTTCCATATAGCTGACTTTACTGTCTTAAAAATGATTCATCAACCATTCAAAAATATTACATAAAACATGTCACACCTGTTAGCTTGAGTGTGTGAAGGACAGAATAGGACAACATAGCAGCACCTGAAGTTCTGCTGTTCTTCCATTTGTAGTTGTGTCTTACCTCAAGGAAATTAAAGCCTGACCGTCTTGTCGCTATCCTACAGTGTGTGCTTGATTGAACCCAGCTAGTCTAGTCAGAAGACGGCATGTCTCCTATACATTGCTGCGCTCTCAATAGGATGGAAGCAGCATCCTCTGTTCGGGCCTGTCAAGACAGTGGTAATGTAGGTCAACAGGTATAAGCTTCCATCCACCATTTGCGGCTAAAGACAAGTGGGGTGGAAGAGGAGGCAGTGGGATGTAAGCATCATACAGAGAGATGGGATGGTGGAGGGGTGGGGGGATTAAGAGGGGCAGGAAGGCAAATGATTGGTCCACAGACAGTAGTGGTGGTCTGATCAATGTTTTATAAGCATCACTACTCTGTTTGTAGGTTAGACTTATCTTTCCTCTACCATGTGAGGGCTAATGGTGGAGCTGTGAGTCATACAGGTCTGTGTTGCTGAGATAACCCTATGCATTGTGTGTGTGTGTGTGTGTATGCACGTGTGTTGTTTTGCCAATACAATAACCAGCAATACAATCAACCAACATTACTTTTAATTTAGACAGCGTGAAACCATTTAATTAATGAAATCTGAGTCTGAGCAGCAAACTTGCCAGATTTGTTTACGTTGCCATGGTTGCAGTTTGCAGATGCAAATGTGTTTACAGATGTCCTCCCGATGAAACATCCTCTATTGTCTTGGCATACGGTTTATAGTGATATTTCACATCAAATGGTTGATATTTTTGATGTAACATGTCAGAAGCTGCACATGGAGCTAGTCAGTGTTGCAAAATCAAGATCAAGATGTCCTGATTCACCTGCCTGCTGAACATTATCTCCTCATTATTCCGCTGTTTTCGCCTGCTCTTTATCTTTTACTCTCAGCCCACAAGTACATGGTCACATGACCTTTTGCTCTTTAAAACGAGGTCACACTGGTGCCACTCCGCTGCGTGTGTGTGTGTGGCTTTCTGAGGATTAATAGTCATACTAGAAGTGGCTGGGAGCGGTGGTGTAAACTGGATAGTCCTTTGCTGTTAGGGGGAAAATTTCAGGCTGCATCATCTGTCAAAGCTGACATTTTTCTTGGCGTCCTTGGCTCAAATGTGAGGGATTGATATGCTGTCAGATCCATGTTATCCAGCTCATAAACAGCAGGCCTTGCCACCACTTTTACAGCATCATGACCCCTAATATATAGTCTCACATAGAACCCGTACTGCTGCTTCACAGGTCTCAGGTAGACAGAAAAGCTGTCAGATGGCTGTTGAATGAAGAGATATCTTGCTTGCGAATTGACCATTTGCTGAACCCCTCTCACAAATAGCTATTTTCCAATCATAGCCTAGCAACCATAACTATGCACAGAAGGCATGTCAAGCTTTAGATGCTGAAGTTGTGTGCATTTAGCCGAAGTAAGAGAGACACTTGGCATGTAAAGAGTCTTGAACACAAGAGTGGGTGTTTTTAGCCTTTCAAAAACTAAAACAGATGAGCAACAGTTTATTAATTTACGAATCAAACAGACTGTTTAGCTCTCAAAGATGCTGCCCGCTAGCTACTTTTAGGTTACGCTCAGTAGCTAGCGAGCTTGTAAGAACATTTCATTATCTTAACGCAGCACATCCTACATAAGAATGTGTAGCGGGCAACAGAAAACAGAAGCATACACACTTTCTCAACAAGCATATGCAGGAACCATACTGGGTCATCCACTTTAATGCACACCTTACCCCAACAGTTTTCAGCTGGAGAACATTCATACACAACAATACACCCCCCCAACACACACTCAGCTCCGCCCAGTCATAAAGGCTGCCTCTCCGCGCCGTAGCTGCTTCCACAAATCCTTAACCCACATCTTTTACATCTCATCCTTAACCATTTTCCCATAACACCAGGAGGGAAGGCTTCTTGCCGAGCTATCAATAATGAACGATTAAGTCAAGGGTTTAACATGCTTGTGTAGATAATGGGCTGGAAAGAAGGAGGCTTTCAAAGAACAGAGTGCTTTTAGTCCAGAACACCACCAGCAGGAAGTGCAGAGTTTTTAATGGTCAAGACCTGTAGACTGTGGGTTACTCTTCAAGCCTCGTCTGTCACAGATGGTTAATGGCTTGTTTAAAATATTAACATTAACGATTGTACGCGGTATTTTTTTTTACGCGGTTTAATTCCCTCCATTAAACGTGTCATTTAATTGACACTTAATTAGCATAAAAATATGTTAGCAATTACTAAAAAAGGCCAAACTTACGAAAATAATTTTGTGTCATTTTTTAAAAATCCATGCATAATATTAAATGATTATAAGTCAAGGCAATGGCAAACATCAAGTAATGTATTTACCAAGATGTTACTTTGCATCTTTCTCCAGTTCTCCAAATCAAATCATCCAGAACTTTCCAACTTTCCTATATTCTTATCACTTTAATGACTTCATGTCATTAGGACCCTAAACATGTTGTAATATAGTTTCCCAAGTGCTGTTTAACCATGGTCAGGTCAAATTTAGACCAGTTTTAACCAAGATGTCTTCAAATCATCAAATCCTAGGTGCCTGGTGACTGTAAGGTCTTTGGGTTGAATTTATAAGACAGTTGGGAACAGTGAAATAAACAAGGCGCTCAATCCCAGCAGTTCCTATAGAGAATGGCATTGAGATACGTGCTGTAAGTCAACCCCCAGGTGTGAGTGCGTCAATAGGTTTGTGACCTTTTCTTCCACCACTCACTTAGCCTGGCTGTTGAACTCGGAGCACAGCTTGCTGTAGTTTATTGCTCTTAACACCATTAGAATACCTGATACCAATGTGCACAGGAGCAAATCAACAGTGATGCGAAAGCCTGACAGTGAGGGTTCGGTTCCCATTAACACATATTAATAGATTCAAAAAATACTGAGCTCTTATTGAATACAGAATAAAACTGCATTGTTTCATCAGGTGCCATGTTTTATGATCACATACTGTATAATCACATCTTATCTGCCATCACCTCCTCTATAGTGTCTTTCTCTACAGGTCTGATATTATATAAAAGTACCCAGTATGGCTGTGGACATCAGTAGCTGACCATCACACAAAGCCACACACACACGCACACACAGACACACACAGACTCATCCAGATGCTAACATAAACAAATGAGTGCCCTGCAGTGTTTCCAGTCATCCTCTTTAAGTCTGACAGCGGCTCATTGAAATGGCATGTCTATGAAAAGACCTCTCTGGGTTTAGAAAAAAAGAAACGTTTGTCTGTTCAGTCTGGATGTGGACGATGTCTGTATACAGCTGTTCGCCCTGAGGCACTGAAACTAATACCATATGGCTGAGCCTTCTTTTCACGTGCTCGATGGTGTTGATAGCAGGTCTGAGAAATGGTTATTCTTTCATTCTTTATCAGCAGAAATGTTCTGCTGCACAAGCCAAAAACACTTCTTTTGCTTTTGCTTAGTGGTATACAGCGTGGTGAACTGTGTGTGAACACCTGAAAAAACACAGGAAACGGCAACAGGTGCTGAGGCAAGATATGTCACTCCTGATGCGGTGATACAATGTCTGTTTTTATTTTTGTTAATTTTGGTTAATCATTGAGGTTATTGTTTCTGTCATATCCCTGTGTTAATATTTGACATCTCAAACCCTGCAAATACCCTCTGAAACTACAGGAACTAAGTTATTATTGTTACTATAGTAACTAAGTTCAGTTAGAGCTGCATTAGTTCCTGCTTGCCTTTAGAATCACGCTATATTAATTGAGTCTTAACTCATGACTGAACGCAGAGTCTTGATACAAATAAAGGTGATCCATCAATATGCTGAGAATCATGAACCATCATGAAGTTGTTTTCAGCATCAAACACAGATATGAATCAAGTTAAATGATGACTGACAGTAAAGCAGAGATTTAAAAACCTGTGGTCATGAGAGTCATGTAGTAACCAAAGAATGAGATGGTGTCTGAGCTTCACCTTTGTGAAAGGGTAACGAGGGTGGATATCTGGAACGGAACTGATGCTCTTTCGAAGGAGACAAGGATGTGTGTGATAGTATTTCAGGCTACTAACTGGAAGCAGGCCCACAACATGCTGGAAGGATAACATACTCCATATAGCCGGGGGAACGCCTCAGGAGGAGCTTGAGGATGTGGCTGGGGAAAAGGATGTCTGGGCTAATCTAACTAAAGTCTCCAGCAAAAGAGAAATTGGATGGATGACATTGTTCAGCCATTCCCCCTTTTAACTGGTCTCTCATATGACATGTAAAAGCACCAGCCTCTTCTTCATATGGCAGAAAATACTAAAACACTGTGAATCATCCAGTGCGATTTAATCTTAGAGACACCAACACAAACCTAGCTTTAGTGTGCTTTTAAAGGCAAGACACGGCTGCACACGTACACATGGTCACACATGTGCACACGCTCTTCCTCAGACAGTGACATGCACACACTCTTCTGTCCTCAGGACTGCAGAGATCTCATTTAGATAACTCTCCTGATCTCTCAGTACCTCCCCGAGTCGCCCTTTCCCGCTATATTCATCCATTATGTTACCACATGAGGAGATAGCAACAACTTTAGCTGATCCCTTCACTCGATAGTGAGGGATCAGTGTGGGACTTGAAGACAGTGTTTGAACTGGATATCTTCCCCTTTCACAAACTCCTTGACTGTCTTTTGCAGCAGTTTAATGTTCCTAACATCATGCTGCCAAAGAGTAACACTTTAAAAAAGGATTTATCATCATATTATCATTCATCTCACTAACAAGCATTCATTTTGTGACAGTTATGATGTTGCCGCCCATTAGCTGTGTGCAGGGTGCTGTATCAATAACTTTTAAAGAGTGGGGTACTTAGCGTAGCCAAATCAGCGTCAACTGCCATAATTCTAGTTGCCTCGTTCTCTATTTAGTCTGCAGCTGTCCCTGCAGCACCCCACCTCCACATGCATTACCCCTCAGCATGTTTGTGTTTGGCAGAGAGACTGACTGACTGACTGCCTGCTTGGATAAGACCCTTGAAGGTGGCATGTGTATTTATATCCAGTAGTTCTTGCGGAGGGGTGTGTCTGCTGCTCAAGTCTTTAAACCATCAAACACATTCTTTCTTGCCATAATGCTAAAGCAGCTTTGTGGGCAAGGGGGCTTATATTGAAACTCCACCAGGCAACCTACAGATATGCATTAAGAGTATACACAATTTTAGAGTTGCAGTGATTAGATGATGGACTGCTAAAACTTTAGTTACAGTTCTTTAGTTAGTTTAGTTTTTGCGATATGACACGTAACCCAAATTGTAGTTATTGTCAGTTTCTGTTACTTCATGATTAAAAAGCTGATATTGATGGCCCCATTTTTGTTAACTCAGACTATCTGCTTTGTAAAAAGTAGTAATGGTCTTGATGTAAACATTGAAAAAAAGACCAAACCTGTGGCAACATGTGCGACACAGGACATGAAACACTGTCAAGATCTGTCAAGGGCACTTGGTTTATCCACCCTGTGACTTCTGTGCTAAAGGATGGTGCAACACATTGTCAGTGAATGTAATCCACGCAGTAAATGACCATTACACAATGAGCAGAAACAATGTAAAGGTCAGACCCTGCGAGGCGATTCCTCAGACATACTGCAATATTCATGGAATGACTCCACTAAAGTGTGCCATAGGCTCTGGTATGGATAGCAGTTGCTGCTAGTAGCTCCTTCATGAGCGTTACGAATATACTGAGACTGTCTGTTTGGTCTGAACTGTAGCACATTCAGCTTTTCTTCAGACTTACCTCATCCTTGTAATGACAGATCCAGGGTGTTTAGGAGTTGGGGTGTTACAGAAGAAGCAGATAGTTAGATTCTGGTGTAAATCTGCAGTGGATCCGCATGTGTGTGTGCGCGCGTGTGTGTGTGTGTGTGTGTGTGTGTTTTACTTTGCTGCTGATTTGTTCATATAATATGAGCTGATAAAGGATACAAAGCAAAAGTGACAGAAACACTATGACACAACTGAACGTGGTTTCTGTGCAAACTTTTCACTTCAGCCAGGTTTCATTCACAAAATCAGATAAACATACACATATGTCGGCTCTCTGATGTTACCTTTACACTAACAGGTAGTTATCAGCTGCATGTTTGTGCACTGTATTTACACTGATTAGCTGTAAACACAAGCCAAAGTTCTACTTCCTGTCAGAACAGAGTCAATGTCAATGTCATGCCTAGCAGACAACGCTGTGAGAAAGCGTTGCCTTGCAGAGGTGCACCTTGTACTTTCCCATGCGCGCTCTACTCACCAGCATACACACACTCTCTCTCCCTGCATGAGGGAAAATATGTCTAATGAAATCCTGACAGCCTAGCGCTGCTTGTGTGAGTGTGTGTTTGCCCTCAGCACAGGGCCCGTCCCTGGCTGCCACCGCTGAATGTCCCCTTAGCATCGGCAAACGGCCAGACTCTGTCACAGCCGCTGACTGGACCAGCTGTTTGCTTCTCTTTCTTCCATCTTATCTCCGCTGTCACACTATCTGTCCTCCCGTCTGTGAAAGAGGCAGCGATAGGACGCCTGGTGGTGCAGCACTTGACACCAAAGTTGAAAGTCCACACATGCTGGCATCGGTGGGAGATGGTTTTTGTGTGTGTGTGTGTGTGTGTGTGTGTGTGTTTGACAGGGCAGACAAGACACAAACACCATCCTGTGGATTGTGGGAACACAGAGGACACTCAGACTCTCTGTTGTGTTTTTGTGGCACTGTTGACAGACAGACACGTGGGAGGAGGACAGTGAAGGTCAGTGGGTGCTCCGTTTGGGACGCGGCTGGTCAAACCCAGTTAGACAAACAATGAAAGTGAAATGGGATGGGTCCGGGCTTAAGCTGTCTGGCCATGCCCTGGTCCAGGCTGCTGGCGTAGGCACTTTTTTGTGCCCTGTGCATCTCACATCGGGAGTTATCAGAGCGTGCAGGCAGGGAGAGTCATAGCAGCAGCAGGCTAGGAGTAGTAGTAGTAGCATCTCACTGGGGGCTGCAGAGGGTCTCAGGATCTGACCTGATTTGTCAATTCGATGACTTCACTGGAGTGTCGCCCCTCCAGGGAATCATTGGCTTAAATTCAGCAATTATGGTTTCAGGCAGGGGACTGGCTGTTTCATGTTTTGTTGAAAGTAAATTGAGGTGCATAATGGATTTATCAGGAGTGTAATTTGACATCAAAGCGCATCATCTGAAGAGGCTCTGATTGCACCGGACTCGCCATGGCTTATCCAGAGCACTTTGACTGGTTAAAAGAAACCGTCAGTTTTTTGCCAGGTAAGAGCAGCATTTTAATGAGCTTACGTGTGGGTTGAAAGGAAATTGTACAAGTAATAAGATGAGATACATTAATCATCAGAGCTGTCATTTTAACATGCGGCACCTACAAGATCATCCCTGGTCTCCAAACATGATTTTACAAACTTGTGCCGTGTTGTAAACACTGATAAAAAAGCATCTTCCTCAACCAAAGTTGTTTACTGCTCTACAAATAAATCTACAGGGAATAGAAGGTGAAACGCATGTTTGTATAAACCGTTTTTTTGAGTCAATTAAATCAAGTGAAGGAACAAGGTCTGGGGAGAACAAGTGAATGCAAATGGGACAGAACTGAACAGCAGCAGCGCAACAAAGCAGGCCAGGACAAAAGAGGCGAAGAATAACAGGAGTGATGAGGGACGAAGGAACACATGCTGCCTCACTTTGTGCATTTTTATGTCACTCAAACCTTGCTCAAAGTAAAGCTGCATTGCAAGAACACCGGGAAAAAGATAATACCTCGAGCATGAATGCACCATCAGGTTTTAGTGAAACATTTGACCTTTTAATTCAATTAGGACCCCCTCCTCTTCCCCGTAGTGGCAAATGAAGCAGGGAACATCGCCCCACCCTCAACTTGTTTATCAGGGGCAACTTGTGTCCTTTTTCATGTTGCGTTTTAAATTATGTATGAAACGTATTTGCATATTTGTGCATGAGTCAATGATCTGCATCTCAATACCAATTTATGCCTCCAAATTACAATCTAAGGGATACAAAATTAATGTGGTGTTTTGAGGAAGCATGAATACATCGTGCTGCCGCAGAGCGCTAACATGTGCTTAGGAACCAAAAATAGACACAGAATATATACAAACACCAACACACACACACACACACACAGACTCTGCTGTAGTGTGCAGCAGGTTCCAGTGAAAGTGTGTGTGTGCTGAGGTGTTGTTGTATAAAAGGGGAAATGCCTGTGGAGGCTCAGATGGTGACAGATGGTTTAGAGACAAATCAGCCTGGGAGTCAGGATCTCTGCCCTGGGACAAGTAGCCCCTTTACGTACACGAATGTGTCACAGTGTTTTGGTGTGCATGTGTCTATGTAGAGTGTGTTATAAACGTTGCGCACATGTGTCTTTGCGTGCAACGGCCGAGCATCTCGCTGCTTTTGCATGTGAAGTACGTTAATGATTTGTGGGTGTGCGCGTGTGCTTATGCAATGCGTCGCCAAAGAGCCATGAACGAATGTGACGGTAACATCAAAATACATTGCTTTCACATATTTAACGGGCACGTGTTCATGTGGTAGAACAATATGCAGTTTTAGTAACTCAAGCCTCACTCAGCTCCACGGCCCTTAGAGCTGCGGTTTTATGACTGAGCACATGCAACACGCTCCAGATAGACGCACACTCCCTCCGCTCTCACACACCTAGATTAATGGAGTTTCATAATCTCTGCCATATATTACCAGGTGCAATTTCTCATCAGAGTGACATTGTTACTCTTTGGCAGAATAACCTTGCGGGCATTAGTCTGAAACTTCACAAAGTGCTTTACAATCTGCCCATAAATTACAGCTCAAGAGGTGCTTATGTGGCAGCCAGGAGAAGTTGTGCAGTAAGTAGTTCCCCTGGCCTCTGCATGGAGGCGATTCCCAAAGGCCTCTACACTTGTTTGGACTGTTGTAAGAGGGCAGCTGCTAAAAGCTCTGCAGGAGTAAGTTTGTGCACTGTGTGAGTGCATAAACATGCACCTCCATCTGCTGTCTTCCATGCATTAAGTGGTGTGTATGTGTGTGTGTGCATGTGTTGTTGTGTCTCTTAGCAGTTGAGCTTGGCCTAGACAACTTAAGCCCCACCAGCCTTTAATAATCTCATTCCCAAGACGTACCATCTAGGTCAGGGGTTTCCAGCTACTCCATGGCTGCTTACAGACCACAGAGAGGCTGAAAGACGGTGGCCCGAAAACATTTTCCTCTGTCACACAGTGAAAAGTCAAACCCAACTGACTGCTCAGTAAACCCTACCTCGCTTAGTTACTGTTGCCGTTCAAACTTTCCATTTCAGCGCGGCACTAAACCACTTATGACAGTAATAGTGGCCTTAGACTTTACAGCAGTTTTTGAAACAATGGGTTTTCAATGTCACCAAAAGGTAAACAAGAGCAGTCTTTTCATTGCCAGCACATGGTTGAGGTTTGTCTCCAGTAGGTTTTATCAGCTGTAGCTAACAGGGTACAGATAAAGTTGAAGGCTTGTCACTTTTAATTGTTTCGGATAATTTGTTCAAGAGTTGGAAAAAGTGTGTTTCACGTGCACATAATCTTTATTTCCCATGGTGAAACTGAAAATACTAACAAATATTGCTGTAGGTTTTGATGACATAACGTATGAAACAGTGCTTGCTGTTTCCACCAGGAACCACAGGTGTCGCTAAATGCACCGATCTGAAAATCTTAAACAGATTAAAACTTTAACTTCCTAAAGTAGGAGCAGGATCGAGCTGCTACTGTTTGACTAAACAAACAAAGCATGGTGCCCACAGGGTTGATTTTCCCTTCCTGAGCTGGCAACTTTCTAGTTTAACCTGTTGTCCCTAATAATAATATAGTTTGTCAACCTCATGCCCCTCAGCTATGGAAGAAAGCGGTAAGTTAGTTTGCAGGTTATGTTAATATTTGCAGCTGACGTTGCAGCAGGAAAAATACTCTGTTTAATCATTTCTGTACACTTTTGCACTTGCGTTGTTTGTTTTGTAAAGCTGCAAAACAACCACTAACTCCCACCTGACTTACAGACCACAAATCACTTCCGCTACACTTCAAGTCTGATTCTTAGTTGGATGTGGCATAATGGGATGTGTTTTTGTTTGTACATTGCTCTAAGGTAACAGGGGCTTCAGCTGCCGCATGTGTCAGCTGATGATTCAGTGCAAGACTGCGATCAAGCCCTGTTTAGTCACTGTGTGCTTCACTGCGGTGACCGCGGACGACAACTTTGCAGTCGATATTTACAAAATATTTAAGCATTGCCTTCTGCTGGGCTGTTCCTCTCCCAGGATGTTTTTCTGCTTCATCCTTGGCTTTGTCTTTGTTGACTTGATTTTAGGGAATGTCATTTTTAATCAGCATAGCGCCCACATGTCAGCGTTTGATCTTGCAGACGCCAAAGTGTGCACATGCTCTGAAAATAGCAACAAGGTCAGAAACCTTGGGTCGATTCGTGGAGGTTTAAGTGGACAGAAGCCAAAAGTGGGAAGGGTTGCTGACATGCCTGCGTTGCATCAGAGATTTGTAGCTCAGCACAAAAATGAAGATGAAAGATTGTTTGGCATTTGCTCTGCTGGTTATCTATGGGGACACCTGTGGAGACTGGAGAGTGACTCATGAAGATTTGCGAATGATGACCGTGCAATGTCATGAATTACCACGGGGGTTAAATGCATCTGTTTGTGTCGGTTAAAGGACTAAACTAGCTATTTTGCATGTTTAAGACAAATAATATCTGCATGCAGCCAAATTTTTTCTTTTTTAATATTTCGCCAAACTCGTGTTTTTAAAAAGAAACATGCAGGCATCACCTTATAATTTCACTTAAACCAACAGCCCCTGGAAGGTAGAACAAACATTTAGAAAGGACAGCACCACTTGTATAAATTGTCATTGATGTAAGTTGTAAACACACAGGATTTCCCGTGCAAAACCACTGGTATGGCCCCTTTAAATCCAGTGCATGGGGTTGTGGGATAGTTGCATAGAAAGTTCTTCATAAGCTGCTGTATTCATTCCTTTAGAGCTATTATGTGATACGCTGCTGTGGCAGTTCTTTTGTTGATGCATCCTGCACTTTGATGTAGTTTTCCCGTGACACACACACACACACACACACACACACACACACACACACACGTGACTCCCAATTTTAAAGCTTTTAAAAGTTATACCTCAGTGTGTTGCACAAATGAATTTAGAGCACTTTAAGATGAATTTAAGGTGCCTTGATTTTTACACAACACCCTGCTGAGCTTTTCCTCACATTAAAAAAATATATTTCTACTCACAGTCGATGCAATACATCCTTGAGTCTTTACTGTGTGTGTCGGTGAACGCAGCATAGAAGGCAGAGTTGTGTAAACAGGCTTGTGGGACGAGGTTTCTATCTATGACTTAACACCTTTTTGATCCAGTATTGAGCTTTCTAAAGGCAGCGGTGTGCTGCATAATAATCTCTTGTGCTGTGATTGTGCCGCTGTATGCATCACAAAAGCCCAAAGCCTTCTCAGCTTCCCTCCTCCTCTCCTCATGACTCTTTACATTTTTGTCTCTTTCTCCTACCCTTTCTTCTTCTATCTGTTCATTCTCCGCCTCTGTTTAACCTTCCCATCATGCTCTGCTTCTCTTTCTCTTATCTTTCTACCTCAACCCCACCTTTCTCTCTCTCTCTCTCTCTCTCCCCCATCAGTCTATCTCCCCATCTTTCCTGTTAGAGGCCACTAATTTGGTCTGTCTGGCTCTTCTGCAGAGTTGCAAAGGAAATGACTGGGGAAGATTTCCATGATTACATTGTTTTGTCTTGTCAGTTTAAAGTTACATTTAGAAATAGACTCATTGGTGACTCCAGCCATTATATCTGCTCTGGGGGTTACTGCAGAATCAAAAGAGCCTGACATTTTCACAACTAAATCACCAAGTGATTTAGCACACTGCTAAGCCGACTTCAGCAACACTTTTTAGTAACTAACCAGCATGTTTGTAATCTGTAAAAGTAAGGAATGGATTAAACAATGCGTTTACCTGCTAAAATGGAAGCCTTTGTGTGCATAGCTAGAGTAATTACCTTCATAGCTGCAGTACAGTGTGTCAAAGACAAGCAGCATATCACTGACACTGCTGCTACTATTACTATTAGTTACAGTTTACCTGACAAAAAACAAAAACCAAAACACTCAGGACTGCAACATCCACTGATGAGGGAGCCAAGATGTTAGCATCACAGTTTAACCTGTCAATAACTCTGTCCTGCTCTGTATTTGGTCTGAGGAAGTTTAATGTTGCACTCCAGCCATGCTAGAATAGAAAGCCATAACATTTAAATCAAACCACTGTGTGTATTTAAGTGCAGGTATGGTTTTCTTTAGTAAGCAAAGACCCAACCCATCTAATGGCTCTGGTCAAACCAATAAGAAATTCATTTCATTTTTATTTATAATACCAAGGCTACCTACCTCTACATTGGAATAAGCAAACAGTATTTAGTTAATTGTCGTGTATGTGTGAATGGAAAGACTGGAAACGTTGACAGCAGCAGTAACTGGAAGTCACACAGTGTCCTCTGCAGTGAAATGACTGTCAGTGCAAATGATGTGTGTATTTTCATAAAAACAGGGAAACCATAGGCTTTATTTTCTTTAAACAAGCCATACATTAAATCCTAAGGAGGATTTGCTGAGACCTCTGTATGTGTTCACTTATATATGTAGATTTTTCTGTTCAGTGCACATGTGCTCTACCCTCACTGTATGTAAATGAGTGGATGTTTGGTATGGACTGGCACAGCAAACATTATCTGTGAAAAGCCATAACAGAGGGGGAGAGGGAAAATAAGAAGGGGGGCGGGGGGGGTGAGGAAGAAGAATGACTTTGCTATTGTCTGAGGACAATGCCTCCTAGAAGGGATCAACACAATAGTCTCTATTCACAGCCAAAGCAACAACATCATGACATTTTGTTCCTATGACTGGACACCATGCATCCACCCAAACCACCAATACCACAGTGGGGTTTCCAGACAGTTCCTCTTAGTAGTGGAATAAAATCATAGGCAGGAGCAGCTTCCACTCATGATGTGCCTCTGATTGTGGCTTTATTATGTACTGTATCTAAATGGCTATCAAACCTTACATAAAAAAACACAATCCTAACTTGGCATCATTTTCTTCTTTCCCTCTTCGCTTCAGTGCATCAGGGGTTTTTTCTGTTGTTTATGTTACGTAACCAAAGTGGACACTTGGTTTTTCTAGCATGTTTGGACATTTTTGCTTGTTCTTTCCTTGTTTGTATCCTGCAGCATTATGAGGCTGAGCTTAGCATGCTGCAGAGCAGCAGAGTACATAACAACACTGTACAATATAAAACATCACCAAACATTCAGTTTAAAACTGGTACTTCCAGCCAATCTGTCTGACTTATCTGGGATACTTCAGCTGTGCAGCTTGTAGGCCTGACAAGCCAAATGTAATTGATTTCTGAACAGAATCTATGAAAACCAGGGAGATTATCAATTCTCTTATCCTTCTTGATATAGGCTGATTCCAAATGTGGCGTAATTTGTTATTTTAAGTGTTTTGAGATGCTTCTTACATTTACAGTGCACCACAGTATGCCATCTGTAAGGATCAGTAATGGCCTGAAAAGCCGGTGAGAGACAGTTGTTCAGATACCGGAAGATTCTCCTGCATATTTATGTTGCTGCTCACCAAATCTGAACAAATGATTATTTACTTAAACATGAAATAAGCTAGTTTTATGGAGCTTGTTCAGGTTCGCTTGTTAACTTGAGCAGGAGGGAACAAACTGTTTATGGGGTATTTATCAAACCCCCACTGCAGTCACCGTAAACAACTTTTATGTCGAAGGATCATTAATCAAGTCTGAACATCATTAAGCTGTTTAACCTGAAATGCGATTATTATTGTTCTCGTTAAGGGGAATTACGTAAGGTGCTGATATTCTAGCAAAAATAGAGGTGAGTTAAAGCAGCGCATTCTCCGTCCACTATCTGATGAATAAAAAGAGCTCATTACTGCTACGTATAACGACAAGCAATAAAGCAAAATAAGCGTTACGCATTGCAACATTTCTCCCATCAACTGAATGGCACATTTACAGACACTCGAACAGAACACGCTGATTAAATGTCAGACCTTTGACGTGTATTTGGTCGTGCTTTGGTGTGTGCAGCAGTTTGATAATGCAAATTAGATTAATAGCACACTGTTCTGCATCAGCTCAACCTGATTTAATGTCGCATCATCCATGTATGTTCAGGTATCAATGAATACCTTTAAGGCTGAAGTGGACTACAGAGTGTGAAAGAGCTGCCAAGGCGTGTATTGCCCTGCCCGTCAAAATAAGAGATTTCATCCTATATGCCACAGACGATAAGCAATAATGGGGTTTTGGTGCTCTAGCTTGAATGGTAATGTACAACTATGGTCTTTGTTTTGCCAGGTTTGCCAGGGTTTTCCAGCATGTTTGGGAAGAAGAAGAAACGGCTGGAGATCTCAGCTCCTTCTAACTTTGAGCACCGGGTCCACACGGGCTTCGACCCGCGGGAGCAGAAGTTCACCGGGCTGCCGCAGCAATGGCAAAGCCTCCTGGCGGACACTGCCAACCGCCCCAAGCCCATGGTGGACCCTTCCTACATCACCCCCATTCAGCTGGCACCAATGAAGGTAGAGTGTGCATGGACAAAGAGCATCAAAGCAGGGAGAAATCACCATCAACCTGTCTCATCACTCACCTGTCTGTCCTCCTCTCTCTCCCACATCCCTGCTCTCTCTGTCTTCCCACCACTGTTCTGAAACTGTTCCTCTCACTTCTCTGTCTCTGCCCTCTCGCTCTGTACAGCTCTGTATGTACCTTTCTCTTCAATGTCGCTGTATCTCGCCACTTCATCCTCCACTTCTTACACACAAGTTGTTGTTTTTCTTCTGAGGCAACATAGATAATTCTCCGGTGCCATCTGGCCCCTTCACACTATTCAAATTGTGCTGGTATATGAAATAATAGTTATATCATTATAGATTATGTTGCTTTAAAACTGCATTAAGCAATTTTGTCATTATTAAAGTACCATTGAATGATTTCTTCATTTCGACTACATAAGTGATCTGTGATGATGGTATAACAAAAGTAAAATAAGAAGTGCTGACAACCTTAGCAGGAGATGTGTTTCCTGCGTGTGCATAATATGAAGGCACATCAAGGCACGTACATTTATACCATTTTTTTATTGAAATGTAAGCTGTTTTTGCTTATATGTTATATTCCAAACTAAATAAGTCCCATCAATAGACTTATGTGCATGAATGTACTTTATAATGTCACCATGGAGATTGTAGTTTTTGGTACAGGCTGGCTTGAGTTCAGCGTCTGTGTCCACAGAAGCAGCCGTCTGTCAGGAGCAGCTGAGAGGACGCACTGCCTTTACCAGGCTGACTGACAGCAGACATTTACTGAATCGAAACAGACTAATGGCTGCTTCACGTACAGTAATGAAGAGTTTATTGTTGATTCACTGATTTTATTTGTCCACACACTGTAGTGAATTAAAAGAATCAGCCTGAAGCCAAACAGGTAAGCTCACAGACTGGAATCTGATCAATCAGTGTGCTATATCCTCTTATATCAACTGTTTGCCTGCGGCCAGTGAGTATGTTCTACGTATTTGTGACACACTACAATCTCCAGGTGGTCAGAAACATGACTTCAGTGGCACACTTGATATTAGCCATAATCACTGGATAAGCCCATAGATATTCTGCCCCCTGCTGGTCAATAATTGCTTAATGCAACTTTAAAGATAGTATTTATTTAACTTTTCCATTTAATCACATCACAATCTGAGAAACTCTAATGCAAACTGATGTCTCTTTTTCATTCCGCTGTGATTTCTCCTTCTTACCTCCCCTGTGACTGTGATTGTGTGTCTCCTCTTGTCTCTGAACCTTCCGAGTGTCTCCTCTGATGTGTTGTTGTTCATTGGTTCTTCCTAACATACCACATCGACACACTTGGTCAACTAGAAAGGGGCTGTAGCTAATTATAGTCACTTGCACACACATTAAGCTGTTTGATAAGATGCTCCTTAATATTTCTGTGCACCTTTCTCTGGGTTGTATCAGAACATATCGACTGCTTTTTCTTTTTTCTTGCATACTGGAGGTATTGTGGGTCAAGGGTCTTCACTGGGGCACTTCTTTCAAGTGTGCTGTTTCTTTCCTCCTCCATTGTACTGTCCGTGGTCCCGTCATACTGCATGTGTGACCCACTGCCCTTCAGCTTTGAAATCTAGGGGCCCTCCTGTGTGTGTTATAACACCTGCTTACACTGTTTTTGCTGACCTTGATAATACTGAAAGAACACTCGCCCCACAAGCATGTCAATTTTTAAACAAATGTACTGATTTTTGATGTTGAAAGTTGACATCAAGCACTGCAGCACTTGCTCGCATTTAAATGCATTGAAAAAAAGACTAAACGCACTTGTGTGAGCATTAATCACCAGGCTAACTTATGTATTAGTCTCTGAGGAACCAATTACAGGTCCTGCTGACAGGAAAATACACGATCAGACATCTACAAAAGTCCTGTAACAGAGAACAGCAATATGCCACAGGAGATATCTCTGAAGAGGGGGAAACAAGAAAATA